>CM055912.1:29841751-29889251 GCA_029582155.1 Panopea generosa | reverse complement strand
AACACACAATAATACTTCTAATAATGGTACTACTACTTCAACTACTACTACTACTACTACTACTACTACTACTACTAGTAGTACTACTACTACTACTTCCACGACTGCTTCTACAACGATACGTACACTAATAACACAAACTAGGGCTACAACTACTTCTACTACTACTACAAATACTGCTAATTCTACTACTACTACTACTACTACTACTACTACTACTACTACTACTACTACTACTACTACCACTACTACTACTACAACTACTACTACTACTACTACTACTACTACTACTACTACTACTACTACTCCTTCTACTACTACTACTACTACCACTTCTACTACAACTACTAATACTAGTACTACTACTACTAATACTACAACTACTTCTACTTCTACTACTACTTCTACTACTACTACTACTACTTCTACTACTACTACTGTTACTACTACAATTACTTCGACTACTACTACTACTGCTATTGCTGTTACTACCACTACTACTACTACTACTTCTTTTACTGCTGATGTTGTTATTTCTGCCACTGAGTACACTTCATAATATTTTGGGGCAACGAAAGTAAACATATTTTTTTTTTTTTTTATTTTTTTTTTTTTGTTGAACCACCATTTGATGGTCCGTTTATTCTCCCCGTCATAGGTGTAAGGAGGTCGGGGAGGACTATCCTCCTTCACACCGTACGAAAAGCAAGCAATTATGAAGTAATATATAATTATTATTTTAGTTGCTCTCTCATTCAACCATTCATTCTTAATATGTATATAGTATTTCTTCTATAATGTGACATTATTGGAAAAAAAACATCAAAATATTTTTTTCTGTCTATTTAGGCAATATATCAATATTTTAAATGACGGGGTGTAGAAAAAATTGTCGTTGGAGGGGGGGGGGGGGGAGGATTTTGCCATGTGAGGTTACATATTTGTTTTAAACATAGATTATATGTACATTTTAAACTATTTGTGTGGATACATTTGTACACAATTTAAATTATGATGAAATCAGTGTTTGTATAGTACCCCAATCTTCACTAAATTTATCAAACGTACCATTCTTAATGTTAATCCACTTGTTTACCTCATACAATGCTCTCATATTTCCTATTAGCCCATGAAATGAAATTTTGTTATTCAGACATCTGCTTGAGTAAATATATCTCTTAATGGCAAGAAATCGGATATTTTCTGCTAATGCATTTTGGCTGTTTGATTTATTTCCAAAAATTAATTTGATTTCATTAAAGCAAAATTGGACATGTCTTTGCTCAAGATATTTACTTATATCTGAAAACAATGCTCTTATATGATTACATTGCCAAAACAAATGTTGCAGTGTTTCTGTGTGTATATGACAGAAAGTACATTTTTCATTAGATTTGATATTGATTAAAGTTAAGTATCTATTTGTTGGGAGGATCCTGTGTAGAAGTCTATATTGCAACCATTGAAGCTGAGTATCTTTAGTTATTTGGAAAGGAATATTGTAGTATATTTTCCAGTCATTGTCATTTATGTTATATATTTCATTCCATCGACTTTGACCAGCTGGTCTGTCAATGTTTTTATTCAGAATGTCATAAATTGGTTTAGTTCCCGACTTATTCTGTAACACTGGGTAGATATGAGATGGAATAAAAGGAGCTGGTTCTTTTGTATTATCATGTTCAAATCCATTTAATTTTTTAAATGTTTTTATTGATTGCAATATTCTATGAAAATGCAAATAGTTAATTTTAAGGTTTGTATTTTTTTCAAACTCTTCCTTAGTAAATAAATGTCCATTTTCATTAATAATATCATTTATATATCGGACTCCTTTGTTATACCAACTTTTAAGGAAAAAAACTTTGCTTTCCAATTAATAGATTCTGATTGTAAAAAATTGGCATCTTGAGGAACTTTTCATATGTATCAACTTTGTTAGAATCTAATAAATTCATATATGCATGCATGATATCTTTCCAGAATTCATTTTTAGTGGAATTAAGTAGCTTTTCAGGGTAATCTTTTCCACAAGATAATATTTTATCTATATCAAGAAAATAATTAGTTAAATATTGCCACATTCCATCTGAATTTATAAGTCGCCTTATCCAAGTAATTTTTAGGCTTGCTATGAAAGCTTTTAAATTAATCATTTTTAGTCCTCCTTCTGAATAATATTTTGTGACAAATACATTTTTTATCTTTGCGGATCCTTTCCATATGAACGTATAAAACATGTCATTAATTTGTTTAATATAGGTGTATGGCGGGTTTGGGAGAGAAATAAAAATATGGTTTAAGGATGGTAATAATAAGCTTTTAATGACTGTGATTTTCCCAATTGTGTAAGAAACCTTCTGTTTCAGTATTGCAATGATTTTTTTATTTTTTCAGTTTTTTCCTTAAAATTTAGTTTTATCATTCTATCTAAATCAGTGCTAAATGTAATGCCTAGCAATTTGAATTCATTTTTGCCCCATAATAGTTTCCATTTTGTTTTTATTGAATATGAGCTGTATTTCTTTTATCCAATCCATATAACTTGTGTCTTGTCAAAATTGATTTTAAGTCCAGAGATTTGTGAAAAGTAGTGTAGTTCGGAGAGAGTTTCATTAAGTGAAGTGTCCGATCCATCTAGTAAGATTGAGGTATCATCTGCAAACTGAGATAACTTATACTCTTTATTATTTATGTTAATTCCTTTTATATTTTTATTATTTTTTATTCTAATTGTAAAATTTCACTACACAAAATAAAGATGTATGGTAACAGGGGATCTCCCTGACGGCAGCCGCGCCCTATATTGAAGAACTCGGATAAAAAGCCACATTGGATAACTGATGACTGAATATTATTATAAAAAAGTTTGATCCAGTTTTGAATTGAATCTCCAAATTTAAAAAAAATCAAAGTCTTTTTGATGAAAGACCAAGAGAGAGTGTCAAAGGCTTTCTCAAAATCTATTAAAAGTAGTAATCCTGGAATGTTTTTTTTTCTTCAGAGAGATGTAAAATGTCATATAAAAGTCTCGTGTTATCACCTATATACCTACCCTTTATAAATCCTGTCTGTTCTTCACTTATAAGTTTATTCAACACTGTTTCTATTCTGTTTGCTATGGAGCCTGAGGCTATCTTGTATACAATATTTAATAATGTAACTGGTCACCAGTTTTTCAAACGACTGCGTGACTTATTTTCTTTGGGTATGCATGTAATAATACCTTGCCGCTGAGTTATGGATAGTGTACCTTTTATAAGCCCAAAATTGATGGATCTGACTACAAAGTGTCCTATTTTTTCCCAAAACATTTTATAAAAATTACTAGAAAATCCGTCACTGCCTGGACTTTTGTCATTTGACATTGAAAGTAAAGTTTTTGATGCCTCTGAATATGTAATGTTTCCTTCTAAATTTTATGAATCATTGTAAGATAATTTTGGCACATAAAACTCTTTTAATTCTATTTCCAGATCAACATCTATCTGTTCGTTTTCATGACAGGAATATAGATTTTTATAAAAACATTTGGTTTCTTTTAAAATATCAGTCTGATTTTCTACTATTTCACCATTTTCTTTTTCTATTTTTGGTATTATTTTGCTGACATAGTTATTTTTTTTTTAAATTACAAAAGAAATTGGATGGTTTTTCACCTTCTTCAACCCATTTTGCTTTTGATCTTATCATATAACCTTTAAGTTTTTCATTCCGTAGAATATTCAATTCATTTTTTAAAATGTTAAATTCTCTATATTTTCTTCATTTAGTGATTTTCCAATTTAATCAATTGTTTTAATAAGTTATTCCTCAGTTTTATCTCTTTTTTTTCTACCATATGAAATCGATTTACCTCGTATTTCCATCAATAATGTTTCTAAAAATAATTGGTCATCTATAACAAACTGTATATCTTCATTGGGGATTTCATGTAAATTTTCCATTTTATAGATTGGTATTCAATATTTTTCTTTTATTTCTTCTATTTTTCTATTTATTGTATTTATATATTCAATATCATTTAAAAGAGAGTTGTTATGTTTCCATAAACCCTTACCATGGTTTAGATCATTAAAACATAGTTTTAGAAATATAATGGAATGATCAGACTTATAACTAGTTTGAATATTGCACATTTTCACATTTGGTAAAAAATCCTCTGTTAGCAGGTAAAAGTCAAGTCTAGCTTGCTGTAAAGGTTTACTACGTCTCCATGTGTATCTTTTAGTATCAGGATTAAGTTCACTAAAAGGGTCAAAAAGTTGTTTTTCTGTAATATTGTCTAAAAGTGTTTCTCTTGCTTTTCTGTTATTTATATTTTTATAGTTAAAATAATCCATCTTTGGATCGAGCACAAGATTAAAATCGCCACATATCATATATGTATCTTTACCTATATCATTTATAATCTTAAAAATATTTTCATAAAAAACAGGTTGATAAGAGTTGGGTCCATATACTGTAAGAAGAGTAAATCGTTTTGATTCCACTGTCATGTCAAGTGCTATGTAATTACATTCCTTGTCTCGATATTCATTTTGCACCTTGCACTCAAAGATTTTACTAAATAATATTGCAACGCCTCTTGCATTAGATTTGGTAAAATTAAAAGAGCATTCCCAGTTCCATTGAGCATAAATAAACTTTTTTTGTGACTCAGTAAAATGTGTGTCTTGTAAGCAATAAATATGACATTTTTTATCTTGTAAATATCGAAAGACGTCTACTCACTTTTGGTTGCCATCTACAATTACTACAATTACTACGACTACTACTACTACTACTGCTATTGCTATTACTACGACTACTACTACTTCTACTACGTTTACTGCTGCTGTTGTTATTTCTGCCACTGAGTACACTTCAAAATATTTTGGGGCAACGAAAGTAAATATAATTTAATTCCGATATTTTCTCTGAGTCAAAATATTTAAAAGACATTAGATTTTATTACTCGTACCGCTATTTCTGTTACTGCCACGACAACTTCTAATACAATACGTACACTAACAACACATACTAGTACTATTTATACTTCCACGACTACTTTTACAACGCTACGTACACTAATAACACATACTAGTGCTATTAATACTTCTACTACTACTATTACTAATACAATTACTACTACTATTACAATTACTACTACTACAACTACAAATACTACTACTACTACTACTAATTCTACCACAACTACCACAACTTCTACTACTAATATTTCTAATACTACTACCATGACTGCTTCTACTACGATACGTACAGTAATAACAAAAACAACTACTACTACTACTACTACTACTACTACTACTACTTATACGACTACTACTACTACTACTTCTACTACTACTACTACTATTACTACTACTACTACTATTACTACTACTACTACTACTACTGATACTTCTACTACTACTACTACTACCACGACTACTTCGTACAGAACCGTAATAACACACACTAGTACTTCTAATACTGGTACTATTACTACAACTACTAATACTAGTACTACTACTACTCCTTCTACTACTACTACTACTACCACTTATACTAAAACTACTTCTTCTACTACTACTACTAGTTCTACTACTACTACTTCTACTACTACTTCTTCTACTACTACAATTACAACGACTACTACTTCTACTGCTATTGCTACTGACAACTTTTACAACGCTACGTACACTAATAACACATACTCGCGCTACTACTACTTCTACTACTACTATTACTACTACTATTAATACTACTACTACTTTTACTACTACTACTACTACTACTACTACTATATGTACTACTACTACTTCAAACTCTACCACTACTACCACAATTCTACTACTAATATTACTAATACTACTACCATGACTGCATCTACTACGATACGTAGAGTAATAACACATACTAGTACTACTACTACTACTACTTCTACTACTAAAACTACTATTACTACTACCACGACTACTTCGTACAGAACCGTAATAACACACACTAGTACTTCTAATTATGGTACTATTACTACAACTACTAATACTAGTACTACTACTACTCCTTCTACTACTACTACTACTACTACCACTTATACTAAAACTACTTCTACTACTACTACTACTAGTGCTACTACTACTACTACTACTTCTACTACTACTACTTCTACTACTACAATTACAACGACTACTACTTCTACTGCTATTGCTACTGACTACTTTTACAACGCTACGTACACTAATAACACATACTCGCGCTACTACTACTTCTACTACTACTATTACTACTACTATTAATACTACTACTACTTTTACAACTACTACTACTACTACTACTATATGTACTACTACTACTACAAACTCTACCACTACTACCACAATTCTACTACTAATATTACTAATACTACTACCATGACCGCTTCTACTACGATACGTAGAGTAATAACACATACTAGTACTACTAATACTAGTACTACTACTACAACTTCTACTACTACTACTACTACTTCTACGACTACCACCATTACTTCGTACTGTACAGTAATAACTCTCACTAATACTTCTCATACTGGTACTACTATTACAACTACTAATACTAGTACTACTACTACTACTACTACTACTACTACTACTACTACTACTACTACTACTACTACTACTACTACTACTACTACTACTACTACAACAACAACAACAACTACTACTACTACTACTATTACTACTACTACTTCTACTACTACTACTAATACTTATACCACGACTGCTTCTACAACGATACGTACACTAATAACACATACTAGCGCTACAACTACTTCTACTACTACTACTACTACAAATACTGCTACAACTACTACTACTACTGCTTATACTACTACTGCTACTACTATTACAACTACTACTACTACTACTACGACTACTGCTACTACTACTACTACTACAACTAATAATACTTCTACTACTTCCAATACTACTTCTACTTCGATTCGTACAGTAATAACACATACTAGTACTACTACTACTAGTACTACTACTACTACTACAACTACTAATACTAGTACTACTACTACTACTACTACTACTACTACTACTACTACTACTACTACTACTACTACTACTTCTACTACTACTGCTACTTCTACTACTACAACTACTACTACCACAATTACTACTACTACTACTACTACTACTACTACTACTACTACTACTACTACTACTACTACTACTACTACTACTACTACTACAACAACAACAACAACTACTACTACTACTACTATTACTACTACTACTTCTACTACTACTACTAATACTAATACCACGACTGCTTCTACAACGATACGTACACTAATAACACATACTAGCGCTACAACTACTTCTACTACTACTACTACTACAAATACTGCTACAACTACTACTACTACTGCTTATACTACTACTGCTACTACTATTACAACTACTACTACTACTACTACGACTACTGCTACTACTACTACTACTACAACTAATAATACTTCTACTACTTCCAATACTACTTCTACTTCGATTCGTACAGTAATAACACATACTAGTACTACTACTACTAGTACTACTACTACTACTACTACTACTACTACTACTACTACTACTTCTACTACTACTGCTACTTCTACTACTACAACTACTACTACCACAATTACTACTACTACTACTACTACTACTACTACTACTACTACTACTACTTCTACTACTACTACTACTATTTCTACTACTACTTCCATAACTTTTACTACTAATAATACTAATACTACTTCCATGACTACTTCTAATACGGTAGGAACAGTAATAACACATACTAGTTCTAGTACTACAACTACTACTACTACTACTACTACTACTTCTGCTACTACCACGACTACTTCGTACAATGCAGTAGTAACACACAATAGTACTTCTATTACTGGTACTACTACTACAACTACTAATACTAGTACTACTACTACTACTACTACTACTACTACTACTACTACTACTACTACTACTGCTGCTGCTGCTACCACCACCTCCACTAATAATATCTATACTCTACCAACATCTCCAATACTACTTCTTTTACTACTACTATTACCACAACTACCACTACTACTAATACAATTTCTGCTACTAATACTACCACTACTTCTACAACTACTACTTCTACTACTACAACTACTTCTACTACCACTACTACTACTACTATTACTACTACCACCACATCTGCAACTACTAATACTACTACCATCACAATCACTACTTCTACTACAACTACTACTATAATACAACTACTACCATTACTACTATTACTACCACCACAACACTATAATAATCACCACCATCATCACCACTACTACTTCTATTATTACTACAACTACCACTATTACTACAACTACTACTTCTAGTGTTGCTTTTCTGCTGCTGTTGTTATTTCTGCCACTGAGTACACTATACGCACAGACACAAATAAATGCTTCTTTTGTTTTTGCTACTGTCACTTCTGCTTCTAGTTTTAATGCACATGTAAGCATGCACATGCATTCACGCGCATGCTGCATATACAAACGTACAAACGCACGTACGCTTCACGTACACACAGACGGACACAAACAGACTTACACAAGCACATACGTTTCACTCACATACAAACGCATGCCCACATTCACTCACACACATGCACACGCACCTAATCTACACGTACACAAAATATTCGATCTTTAGATAGAATTGTCCTTTTGGATTTTTACGTTCCAATTGGAAACTTAATCTAAAATAGAATCTATCAATAGAATATTCCAAATGGACTCTTTACCTTCCAATTGGAATTGACCGTTTGGAAATCTTAATTTTTCGTTGGAAACTAATGCCCATTGGAATACAAGAGTTCCAATTGGACAGGTTTTATTTTTACTACTTTAATTCCATTTATCTCAGTAATTAACGAACATGTTGAGCTAGAATTTTGAATAAACTTAATTATTGTTCTAATCATCCAAAAATATTAAGTTTATAACATTAAAGTTCATAATGACAAAAAAATCACTGTGTTGTTATTTATTGATTTCTTTCTTTACTGCAGAAGCAAACACGTCCAATTTCCATTATAATCATGATTTGACTTTAATGTAGATGTATTGAATATGATAAATGACCCATGTGTTTCAATTACTTCAATTCATTTGTAATTTCTAAAATTCTTATTCATGACTTATTTCATTCGTTATCGTTTAATAAAGATGGAGTCGGTGTAACACTAACTATCAGATACACACAATGTGCTACTTTAATGTCAAATAGTTGGCCCCGCATTATAAACGGTAGTTTAATAAAGAAACCTTGGAAGCACACGAACATACGCAGTTTTGCCCGAGCAATAACAATGTGACAATATCGTCAGTAAATTGTCTCCAAGTCGTATTCGTTGTGATTTATCATGATTGAAAACGTGTTAAAATTATATTTATTATTTTGGACTCCTGTGTTTCTTACCGTTACGTAGATCTACACAGTCACGTCTTAAATATGTGCTATTGATGATTTAAACATATTTTACTTTTAAAAAACAACAATATAATTTGGTCGGACCACACGTGCTACCTACATTCATTACGGTCCTTCCCTAAAACTAAGTTTACACATGTCAAGAATACAACCAAACATACCATAAATTATTACGTTGACTAATGATGCCTCCCCGCCCCCCCCCCTCTCTCTCTCTCTCTCTCTCTCTCTCTCTCTCTCTCTCTCTCTTTCTCTCTCTCTCTCTCTCTCTCTCTCTCTCTCTATCTCTCTCTCTCTCTCTATATATATATATATATTTCTCTCTCACACACACACACTTATGCGCATGTGCTCGATTATAGGAGTACATACTAAAAGCTAACGTGGACATACTAGAACCTAACCTGGACATACTAGAAGCTAAAGTGGACATACTAGAAGCTAACGTGGACATACTAGAACCTAACCTGGACATACTAAAAGCTAACGTGGACATACTAGAAGCTAACGTGGACAAACTAGAACCTAACCTGGACATACTAGAAGCTAACGTGGACAAACTAGAAGCTAACCTGAACAGACTAAAACCTAACCTGGACATACTAGAAGCTAACCTGGACATACTAGAACCTAACCTGGACATATTAGAAGCTAACTTGAACAGACTAGAAGATAACGTGGACATACTAGAAGCTAACCTGGACATACTAAAAGCGTTTAGTTAATATAATGCAATAACAATCTAAACCAAACTCAACAGCATGTTATTGGTATTATCCATGCTATCTTGTAAAAACGGCTGTGCATGAGACATATATGTGCATGTATCTGGAATATAATTATACAACAATAATAAAATTAGAAGAAAGATTACTATACATACAGACAATGAATTGCAATTGGTCCCTTTTTATCAGTTCCTGCATAAGCTCGTTCTACATCTTTAACCAATTGTAAAAATGATGTTGGTTCTGCAGGTACGGGTTGGTTTCGTTTCCAGCGTGTGAACTGGAAGTGAGACAATGTGTATTCCTCTGTCTGACCCTTAAATATGTATTATATAGATATTGATACTATAGTACCATGGTTCAGTGTAGCAACAATGTTGCAATCAGAACAAAAAACAGTGATACACATTGAACACTGCATAATTAATGTAAAACAAGGCAAACATTGTACATTAAACCATACGTTTCAATGTTAAGTAGCCAGTTACTGTTGAACAAACTGGAAATGCACTAAGAGAACAATGTACAGTGGCTGTAATTACTGAGTTACTTGATATTTACTTTATTATCTCTACAGTAATATGTATAAATTCAGACTGTACATTAATGTTAAAATGGTTGATATATTATTGAGAGATTGCAATTTTAAAACAGTGTTATATTGAATGATACTGTCTACAGCTTACAAAGGTAACCGGAATTTGAAGGAAGATTATAAAGCAGAAAAGCTCATATTTATTCGGTTCATAAAGATAACATAAACTAGTATAATGAACGTGCTATACTGTACTTATCAGTGATATGTAATCGTTACTCTAGCGTACACGATACTGTACAAATATATATATATGTGTATTGACCCACGTAGACGGATAAAATTAAGTTTACACCATACTCATGTAACAGGTTCATGATTCTGCTTCTTAAATAAACTGCATTGACACAAAATCGAAGGACAGAAATGCAAATAAGAAATAATAATTCGTTTCTGGTGTAATTTTCACATTATTCTTTTTTTTTTAATTACGAACTATATACACTGTAATTTAAAAAAGTATCGGTATACATGGTTGTTAATTAAAGTACGTACCTTTTCATAATGTGATATCACAAGTGTTCTCAGGATATACTGTGATGTTGATTTTGATTTCTTACAACTGATATGGAACGGTCCGTGCTTCAATACCTGGTTGGCGGCTGGCAGATACGTGCCAACCGTCTGATAAAAAGGAATATAGGATGTACAAGTTCAATATTATCGATGTTATGTTACACGTGACATTAAGAAGTATCACTTCTAACGTTGCGATAAATGAGGTGGTCAACAAAGAATAAAATACATAACCGACAATACGTACATAAAACCAATTATAAGGAAGAAATGTCTTGTGTAAACGCAATATGGTTTTGTAATAAAACAATTCGTCTCTAAATATGATGGAACAAATGCCAAATAATTATATTGATGTTCGTGTTATCTCTATATCTACATTATTGCGGCACCATCGTCTACCACATTAATAATGACGTCCCATAAAACTGCACTATCGCCACAATGCCAATATAACATAAACTGCCGTCGTCATTAATGAATTAATTTTTATTTTATATTCATTGTCGTTTCCCCTCTACTGTATGCCTTAGTTGAAACGAGTGACACATGTCTTATTCACTTGGCTTCTGGGAATATTTTGTCACTTTAAGCATTCAACACCACGGTGCATGTGACGTCGGCGTCTATCATATTAATGACGACTTCCTTGCCAACTGCCCTATGGCAAAAACGCCCAAAAATGTTGCGCAAATAGCAAATAATGCATATATGGACTTCACAGGGATTTACAATTGTTATATACCCATATAGAATCATGTGAAAAGTGTGATTTTATTACACATCTGCAATAGTAAGTTATGACCTTGTCAGATGGACATGGAATTGTTATATTCCCATATAGAATCATGTGAATAGTGAGATTTTGTACACATCTGCAATAATGAGTTATGACCTTGTCAGAGGGACATGGAATTGTTATATTCCCATATAGAATCATGTGAATAGTGAGATTTTGTACATATCTGTAGTAATGAGCTATGACGTTGTCACAGGGACATGGAATTGTTATATACCCATATAGAATCATGTGAATAGTGAGATTTTGTACACAACTGTAATGATGAGTTATGACCTTGTCAAAGGGACATGGAATTGTTATATTCCCATATAGAATCATGTGAATAGTGAGATTTTGTACACATCTGCAATAATGAGTTATGACCTTGTCACAGGGACATGGAATTGTTATATTCCCATATAAAATCATGTGAATAGTGAGATTTTGTACACATCTGCAATGATGAGTTATGACCTTGTCACAGTGACATGGAATTGTTATATTCCCATATAGAATCATGTGAATAGTGAGATTTTGTACACATCTGCAATAATGAGTTATGACCTTGTCACAGGGACATGGAATTGTTATATACTCATTAAGAATCATGTCAATAGTGTGATTTTGTACACATCTGCAATAATGAGTTATGACCTTGTCACAGGGACATGGAATTGTTATATTCCCATATAGAACCATGTAAAAAGTATGATTTTGTACACATCTGCAATAATTAGTTATGACCTTGTCACAGGGACATGGAATTGTTATATTCCTATACAGAATCATGTGAATAGTATGATTGTGTACACATATGTAATAATGTGTTATAACCTTGTCACAGGGACATAGAATTGTTATATACCCATACTGAATCATGTGAATAGTGAGATTTTGTACACATCTGTAATAATGAGTTAAGACCTTGTCACAGGGACATAAAATTGTTATATACCCATACAGAATCATGTGAATAGTGAGATTTTGTACACAACTGTAATAATGAGTTATGACCTTGTCAGAGGGACTTAGAATTGTTATATTCCCATACAGAATCATGTGAATAGTGAGATTTTGTACACATCTGCAATAATGAGTTATGACCTTGTCACAGGGACATGGAATTGTTATATTCCCATATAAAATCATGTGAATAGTGAGATTTTGTACACATCTGCAATGATGAGTTATGACCTTGTCACAGTGACATGGAATTGTTATATTCCCATATAGAATCATGTGAATAGTGAGATTTTGTACACATCTGCAATGATGAGTTATGACCTTGTCACAGGGACATGGAATTGTTATATACTCATAAAGAATCATGTCAATAGTGTTATTTTGTACACATCTGCAATAATGAGTTATGACCTTGTCACAGGGACATGGAATTGTTATATTCCCATATAGAACCATGTAAAAAGTATGATTTTGTACACATCTGCAATAATGAGTTATGACCTTGTCACAGGGACATGGAATTGTTATATTCCTATACAGAATCATGTGAATAGTGAGATTTTGTACACATCTGTAATAATGAGTTAAGATCTTGTCACAGGGACATAAAATTGTTATATACCCATACAGAATCATGTGAATAGTGAGATTTTGTACACAACTGTAATAATGAGTTATGACCTTGTCAGAGGGACTTAGAATTGTTATATTCCCATACAGAATCATGTGAATAGTGAGATTTTGTACACATCTGTAATAATGAGTTATGACCTTGCCACAGGGACATATTATTGTTATATTCCCATATAGAATCATGTGAATAGTGTGATTCTGTACACATCTGCAATAATTAGTTATGACCTTGTCACAGGGACATGGAATTGTTATATTCCCATATAGAACCATGTAAAAAGTATGATTTTGTACACATCTGCAATAATGAGTTATGACCTTGTCACAGGGACATGGAATTGTTATATTCCTATACAGAATCATGTGAATAGTGAGATTTTGTACACATCTGTAATAATGAGTTAAGACCTTGTCACAGGGACATAAAATTGTTATATACCCATACAGAATCATGTGAATAGTGAGATTTTGTACACAACTGTAATAATGAGTTATGACCTTGTCAGAGGGACTTAGAATTGTTATATTCCCATACAGAATCATGTGAATAGTGAGATTTTGTACACATCTGCAATAATGAGTTATGACCTTGTCACAGGGACATCGAATTGTTATATTCCCATATAGAACCATGTAAAAAGTATGATTGTGTACACATATGTAATAATGAGTTATGACCTTGTCACAGGGACATGGAATTGTTATATTCCTATACAGAATCATGTGAATAGTGAGATTTTGTACACATCTGTAATAATGAGTTAAGACCTTGTCACAGGGACATAAAATTGTTATATACCCATACAGAATCATGTGAATAGTGAGATTTTGTACACAACTGTAATAATGAGTTATGACCTTGTCAGAGGGACTTAGAATTGTTATATTCCAATACAGAATCATGTGAATAGTGAGATTTTGTACACATCTGCAATAATGAGTTATGACCTTGTCACAGGGACATGGAATTGTTATATTCCCATATATAACCATGTAAAAAGTATGATTGTGTACACATATGTAATAATGAGTTATAACCTTGTCACAGGGACATAGAATTGTTATATACCCATACAGAATCATGTGAATAGTGAGATTTTGTACACATCTGTAATAATGAGTTAAGACCTTGTCACAGGGACATAAAATTGTTATATACCCATACAGAATCATGTGAATAGTGAGATTTTGTACACAACTGTAATAATGAGTTATGACCTTGTCAGAGGGACTTAGAATTGTTATATTCCCATACAGAATCATGTGAATAGTGAGATTTTGTACACATCTGTAATAATGAGTTATGACCTTGCCACAGGGACATATTATTGTTATATTCCCATATAGAATCATGTGAATAGTGTGATTCTGTACACATCTGCAATAATTAGTTATGACCTTGTCACAGGGACATGGAATTGTTATATTCCCATATAGAATCATGTTAATAGTAAGATTTTGTACACATCTGTAATAATGAGTTATGACCTTGTCACAGGGACATGGAATTGTTATATTCCCATATAGAATCATGTGAATTGTGTGATTTTGTACACATCAGCAATAATGAGTTATGACCTTGTCATGGATATTCTCTTCGTCCAAACAAACAATGCAGGAAACATGTTGCTGCGTAACCATAAAAAGAAAGTCGGTCACGGTCCCCGGTAATGGCGTTTGTGCAGCGATATAGCAGTTCTTCCGCCAGAAACTCTAAAATAATACAATGTATAAAGTGAATCAACACAGAACGTTTAGGGTTTTAATAGAGCATCAAACCCTCCTTTGTCAACTTTAAATATAGCATTTATACACGCTGTAACACAAATAGACAATAGAATCGAAGACAGTTATACTGACATGAACTTGGAGCGGACACAAGTGTTGTTTTCAACGCATTTATTTGTATACTGATATTGCTTACAAATGATAACCTGGCAGCTGTGAAACCAATTAACTTTTATACTCTTGCCCATATATTGTATTGGCATATTCATAGATGTACATATGGATTCGTGTAACAAAACATTTCTGAAAAAGTTAAACAAAATTAAGAGTCTACATTAAAGTTTATCCAAGGAGTATTTTCATATTAGAGTTAAATGTAGCATCCTGTTGATTTGAAACATATCAAAATGGACATGTGTCCGTCGACAGTTTTATAATTGTTTTAATTTGTGATTTTGAATAATGTTATTACATATAACAAAGAATAACTGACGTTTATAAAGACCGCATTTATATAACTCGACGAACCAGTCTTTTTAGGCACCATTACCCGAGGTCTGCACCGGTCACCTGTTTAATTAAAGTAATACATACACGTTATACACATCTCTTTATCTTACACATCAGGAAAACAAAACATATCAATATCAACACTTTTATTTGCAATACTTCTCCTGCGGAATGTAAATCAAGGAAATCTATCACGATGACATTAATATCAATTTGTATTCTTTAAAATATTTAGAATCAATCAGAGTAGAAACAACATCCTCTCACAGGTAAATACATAAAATATTTGACAGAGTAAGGCTCGAGCACACGACCTCAGAGATGAGAGATAAGTTGTCGTAAGACCACTCGGTCACAGAACACCATTGGATATTAAATGTAAGAAATATTGTTAACGGAGAGTAATGGAATCATTTTTGCAATGGGATATGGATATCACACTGTATGTTGTATGGACACTAAATCAAACTAAATCAGACTAAATGACTAACATTTCTTTTGCCTCAATATATTTGTGGACTCAAATTAAAATTACAATTTTAAATTGTATAAGGTATTTGAACACAGCCAAATCTTTATACCCGGTATGGCAGCTCCCTTTCTGTTCTTGTCACGGTAATGAATATGTTTGGCTATCGCGTCAATCTCTTCTTCAGGTTTTCTGTCAACCTCTGTTTCAATAATCTGTCAGGAATACAATATAGATACTTCAATTTTTAAGAATAATGTTTCATGTGTATGTTTATTAGCTCACAAAAAACATATACCATCAATGGTATAGCTTTCAGTTCATTAAGAACTTTATGAACCTATGCATGTTTCAACATATATATTCATACATGACCAAAATAGGTGAAGCCAAATTCTTCTTCTTTTTCCGTATAAGGTACTCCACCACTATAGGTGTATATTCGTACTAGCATGTGTAGTGCAGAAACGAGTCACTGTATTTTTAAAAGAATTTTTTAAAAGTATTTTGTACAGTGCAGTTAAAAGATTAACAACAAGTCCGCTTGACTATGGTCGGATAAGGATGGACTGATTATGTAGCTTGAAACTGTCTATAAACCTGTGTTATTAATTCAAATGAAGTGTCTGTTTCTTTTGTTTTGTTTATACTACAACAATCTTATATATAACACCTAATATTCTGAGAGTATCAAAACAGTATAGTTATTTTAACATGAAGTTAATACAGTCAGGTATTTAGTAATATCAAATCTGCCATATATATGTAACATTAAATAGCAACATACAAACTATACCCTAATCATGAATATATATTTGAGCAATTCTGCAAAAATAAGATTGCATGGTATTGTATAAGATTTGAAGATAATACATTGAAGTGTTTAACAATATCGAATCTACCATATTATATATGTAACATTACATAGCATAATATATAACCATACCTTATTCACGAATATATATTAAATAATTCTGCAAAGTTAAAATTGTATGATATTGTATAAAATTTGGCATTCATAAATGTTGTGTTTTTTATAATGTGAATTAATAGAATAGATTCGCTTACTTCATCCGCAGAATATATTGATTAAATAAATATCAAAGTACCTTGTACTGCTTTTCCAGTTGTTCAGTATTGGCTGATGCGTAATTTTGAAAGTCGTCCGCTTTGATAGGTTGACTATCAAATGTTAAGGAGTGAACCATGGCGTTATGAAGGTATTCATATTGTACCTAAATAGAATGAAATTGATTATACGGCTTTATTGATGTCTGTATTTATTGTTTGCGAATTTCATGTCTAAAATTCGCAAACTGCGCTTGTTTATGTTTTTGTCGATTTGTTTTATTAAGATCATAAATGTTAAATGTCATATTCATATCAATATCATATACATTACAGTTTATAAATATCCAGTTGTATTGATGGAAGTAGAACATAGTAACCACAGTTATTCTAAAACTAGCTGATTAATCTCGGCATGCATCCATGATCTCAGCGATGAGAAGTATGATGTTGAAACTGATTTTTGAATGCGTAGAGCAGACATTGGCCATCACATGTACATTGTGTATAAAATTATGTTTTGATAATCAATATAAATTATCCAATTACCTCATTTTGAACCATGTTGACCCTCTGTCCTCTCATCCCCATCACACATCCAAATATATCTACTGACTTCTCAGTTTCTCCTTCTGCAGTTAGACTGTCAAGTGCTATATATGTTCCAGTTCGGCCGATTCCTGCACTGTAAAACAGTCAGGTATACAACATATAGATATAAAATATCGTCCAATTAGAGCAAGAAGGTACCAAGCGTATATGAAATAAGAAGGCACTTGGTATCTTTTTTGCATCAATGGGGTGAAATGATCTGTATCAATCAAAGGCCGTATGATAAACTGTTTATCCCAAAATAGTGCAATTTAAGTTATAATTTAGGTTTTCAAATAACACTTTGTGAAGTATCTGAAATACAGATTTAGGCTTATAAATGACACTTTGTGAAGTATCTGAAAAACAGATCATAGCTTTTGAAAACATTATCTTGGAAATAAAATCTGCTAGATATTTTAGATTATTCCTCAGCTTTTCCAGATGACGTTTCAAGAGTTTGTCTGACAGATGGCAGTACAGATTATGTACAGTAAGCTGCCCAAACAGTGGATTGACAATCGATGTTGTGATGTTTTTTTTCGACTGTATCATATGAACGACTAGAAAATAGAGCCCGATTTGATGAGCGTCAAAATGTTATATAACGGAATCAAGTCGCTTTGATGAATTCTTTCTATGTACAACAGTGTCTTATAAGTGCTATAGTGATATACTGTTTCTCTCATGTGTTGGTGAGTGTACATGTATGCCGCCCTAATGGGCCACATGATTTGGCTTAGAATAAAGACTAGTAGTTGCACCGCTAGACCTTCAACTTAAAAACGCGAAAATGTCAATATCGTGTATGAGTTTAATGTTGCATAGATCATTATATGTAATGTATTTTTTTCTAAATTAAAATGACTAAACTAAGTGAAATTTATATATCTAATTTAACACTTGACCTAACGCAGGTTGTCACTGAAACAAATTGAGAAAACAATCAACGATCAATAGTGTTTAGTTCGCCTCTATCGTTCTAAGGCAAGTCAGCTTTATCTAAATAAATACTACAATGCATTTGTTTTTGGATAAAATATCATTGCATCACAAACCAAATGATTTTATTTGACAAAATGAAAAATAAAAACACTAATAACCCAATGTTCGATCCATAACAAAGTAAAACTTACCTGCAATGTACAATAATCGGACTACCCAACCTCGTCTGTACACTTTGTACCGTTTGTCTAAACTCAATAAGGCTGGTGACGGTATCCGGCACACTTCTGTCCGGCCAGGCCGTGAAGTGTATCTGATGTAATGTACGTTGTACTGGATACTTTGTTATATTAATATATAACATTATATAATGAGAAACATGTTTATTACTAATGTTTTAAACGCGGCATTAATATACTTTTGTTAGACGATACAATAAGTATACTCATATATCATACCCAACAAATACTCGTTATGTTTTAGAAAACAGGCGTTAAATAAGAAAATTATAAAATATGACATAAGCACCTTTTAATAAAGATATCCATAAGTCGTGACAAAAAAAATAAGATATTTCTATATTCAAATTGTAAAATCAATTACAAAACATCGACGCAAATTGTAGTTGATACAAGACATAAACAAATGCCGGTATCTATGCATCACTATGTCATTTGTAAAAAACATCACCGAAAGCTGTGTAAACAGTAGTTTAAAATATGTTTGTTAATTATATGTAAAATGTTAAAAAAATATATTAGATAATTGGCGATTTAGTTTGATTTTAACCCTAGTATTTTTCCTGATATAAGTCATTCGACTAAACAGTTAGTTCAATTTAAAGTCTTGTCGCTTGAGTAACTCAGTTCAGCTAGAGAGTTTTAAGGATAAAACGTATCATATATTTGCGACCATTAAAAACCTTACACACGATCGCAAATTAAAAAAAATACAGTATACATAATTATATAGTTAAGTTAGAAAAGATAATGGAGCAAACGTTAACCATAATATATCAGTTAGCCAAGATAAGTCGGTTTTATCAATGTATTAATCAAGGGGGTGGGGGAGGGGGAGGGGGGCGTGAACTCGAAACCCCGCCCGGCCACTGTGACATACGACATTACGTCTCAATGACATTCGTCTCTCACCGCTGATTGAAGTGGGAAGGTAATTAGTTACTTGCGGTGATGTGTGTGCTGGAGTATTGGTTAACCTTCAAGGATCACGCTTGATATAAAAATCAATCAAATCAAAGAATTAAATTTTTTTTGTTAGTATTTAATATAAGTACATACTTTAGATACGTTGAATACTCTGACGATAAATTCAGCAAATACGTCCTGCCGCTCACATAACACAGTGACGTCACCGTAGCTGATAGTTTGTTCGGGGTCCGGCCAGTACTGCTCACATTTCATTTTCTGTAGTTACGATAGGTACATGTTATAATGTTATACTGTGTAGTTTATTATAGGAGTTGTTTCCCTTGATCGAAAATGTAAAAAGTTCTAATATTCAAATCGTTCCAATTTCAATTACCAGTGGGTGAATAAACTCACCTTTATCATTTTCAAACAATGCCATCTTTGTGAATGCTTTTTTTCTTATATTTTAAGCAGTATTACACGCGTATACAATATTGATATCACAGGCTTATTATAATAATTTCTTGTTGATAAATAGTGCATTGTTCCATATATATGCATTTACGTTATCGAACATAATAAAGAAACATACACTGGTAGTGTTGATTAGTTATTAATTGTCCATTGCACTACAACGTGACACTACAATTAACTATATAACTACAACGTAACACTATAGTATAACTTCATCAAAAACACAACTTGTCAACATTTACCCCGACTTCCATCAGATTAGTAAGCATGACGACTTTCTCTACCTTCTCCTGCCAAACCATCCTCCAGAACGTCACAAAATCGTCCATATGTTGGCTCGTAGGACCTACATGTAAATAAAAGTGTTTGTTGTTGCTCATAACTGTTTGAAGGATACGTAAAGACGTTTGAAAAACCCTAAAACGTAAGTTACGCTAATTTAATATCAACGTTTCAGCTGCCTGGTGGACATTCTAATGAAAATACATATGTCAAGCTTCTAAGAGAGATTGTGTTTATATTTAGTATATATAATAAACTGATGTCAGGGAAAATTTATTTAATTATGATGATGTGGTTTGACTGTGCACATGTAGGTGCTATAAACATGTTATTACCAATTAAAAATATAAATAAAAAAAAAATAGATTTTACTAGATTAAAATGCATAAAATTAAAATGTCAAATCAAACATGCATAGCATTACAAATAACTTACCTAGAGACGCAATGTATGCATTCGTCTTGTTGTACCCCTGTAACAATTAATATTTTACTTATTAGCATACAATTAAAACTATCTAAAATTTTAAAAGTCTTAATCCAGCAGTTTGTAAAGAGTTAAACAATATTCACCTGATGTTAGATAAACACAATGGACCGGCGTATGCATGTATTAGATAGTTATCTATGTTAGATAAACACATTGCGCCGGACTATACATGTTTTGGATAGTTATCTATGTAAGATAAACACAATGCGCCGGACTATACATGTATTGGATAGTTATCTATGTAAGATAAACACAATGCGCCGGACTATACATGTATTGGATAGTTATCTATGTAAGATAAACACAATGCGCCGGACTATACATGTATTGGATAGTTATTTATGTAAGATAAACACAATGTGCCGGGCTATATAAGTATTGAATAGTTATCTTTGTTAGATAAACACAATGCGCCGGACTATACATGTATTAGATAGTTATCTAGTTAGGTAAACACAGTTCGCCGGACAATACAAGTATTAGATAGTTATCTATGTTAGATAAACGTAATGCGCCGGACTATACATGTATTAGATAGTTATCTTTGTTAGATAAACTCAATGCGCCGGACTATACATGTATTAGATAGTTATCTTTGTTAGATAAACACAATGTGCCGGACTATGCATGTATTGGATAGTTATCTATGTTAGATAAACGCAATGCGCCGGACTATACATGTATTACATTATTATCGTTTGCAGAAATAATTACAGTTATACATACGTCTAGGAAACTAGCGTTGATAAAGTTTGTACTGCCACCTAGTAGATGAACTCTTGAAACGTCATCTGAAACAGATAAGGAATAATTTCAAAAATATTAAGAGGTCTTTTATGATTTAATGATATCGTCTTCAAAAGCAACGGTTCTTCGTTTAGTAACACTCTGTATTTCAGGTACTTCACAGTATGACAACTAGAACATATATTATAACTCTATTATTATTATTATTATTATTATTGTCAGAATTATTATTTTTCGAAACATAATTAATCGTGACTTTGATCATCAACACAACTTACATGGGTAGATGCCTCTGTATCTGTTCTTCCCAACATTTGATGGCTTGGACGCGTCAGTATACGGTCTGGTCAGTCCTTTTGGGAATTTCTGAACAAATAATCACATTAAATTTGATGATCAAGATGTACAGATGTTAAAAATTCAAACTAAACCGACGAAATATTCTTTAATTTCGTTAAAAGCATTTCTTCAGCACATGCATGTACAAGTAAAACGTAAATGGCAATGCTTGGTACGTTGCTATGCTAACACCCATTTCTTCAGTACATATCAGTAACATGTGAAATGGCACTTTGTGGCTGGTTATTATGTTAAAACCCATTTTCTCTTTATAGTATACGAGAATACTTTTATTAGTCATTATTCATCTAACTTTTCAATGTAATGTTTTGTGTGTGTGCATTTATTTTAAGACATTTCAAGATATGAAGATGTCATGGGTTGATTTATAAGAAATGCATATATATTCAATAATAAAATTAACTTATTTTACAAACTCTTTGTATTATTCGTCTTATAATGGCTTAAATACCTTGAACTCCTTCTCAAAATCCGTTTTTTGGTTAACATATTCCAGCAGATTGTCAACTTGTATTCTACTTCTCTTCAAACCAGCAATATTATAGTACGTGTCTGTCTGTGGATCAGCTGATAAATTTACAATATTGAGGTATATAAAGTGCTAGTTAAATGTGTCTCATTTTGATCGACGAACATTGAACGAATCCTATGACACAAAGTAATGTATTTAAGTGAATAAATAAAAAACAAAACAAATATTTCAAATATATAGCAAAGTGAAATTGATCATGTATTAAATTATTATAGATGATAAAATGATCAAGTGGACGCACAAACAGTGCCCACGAAAAGAAGATGTTTCAAATTGTGCCAACCAAAAACAATATATTATTTAACATATGTTTCTCCTTCAACGCGTATTTGTTACGTCATAGCTGAAATCTATACAACAGAATAATTATTACATATGTACTATAAATTTATATGTAATTAAGGTATAAATGATATATTCAAAAAGAATCCTATTATTCAGTCAATACGTATAATATTCAGTTTTTCTTAATTCATTATTATTTTGTTTACGTCATAACTGCACTCAACGCCTTTAAATATGAACACTTTCCTTAAGATATATTTAGACATGTGTCCACCTTTACCAAAGTATAAAACAAAAAAAACATACATTTTCTGTTTAGACTTACTGTTAACATTGTCGGCAGATTCTTCATCAATTTCCTCTAACACATCGTCGGCATCTACATCGGTCTCCTGATTGTACGGAGATGATAGACGAATCGACCTTTGTGGTAATGCCTGTAGTTGGCCACTTAAACCTGTTATTTCAATACTTACAGCTTTTTCTTCTGTTGTACCTTTCACTTTGTTTGGAACAGCATAGATGTAACCTGTAATTATTAGATTCTATGATATAATAGCCCATGTGTTACATTACTAGTGTAGTTTAAAATTGCCGTAACCGGTGTACATCTTGAAACGGCACAAAACATAAAGAAGAAGCTTTTTTTTAAATTGGACGCCCGACCAATCCTTAAAATTGCCATATAAATTGATTAAACAGGGCATAATGCCATTAAATTATCTCAAATATTGAGTATTTGACAACATATAATTCACCCGCTCAAATACGTATTTATATCTACCTAGCCCAATTTAAAATGATGCTTGATGTAATTTTCTTATTTCAGTTCCAAATCAGTAGAACAGAATGTCCAATTAACATAATCTGTATTGAAACCGGTCTTGAAATTTGCACCGGCAGTTCATAATTTTGCCAAATATAGAAAGCAAGTTTGTGAAGTTGTTAATTATAAATAATGACCACACAAGATATCAAGGACTATCATAAACGAATGTCAACACAGAACGTATCGTACTTGTATCAGTGTTGTTGTCATTCATTTGGGAGGGTGTAGTTGTTTTATCATTGTTTCTTGTTGCAGTTATTCTTCTGAAATTAAATTTATAAAAGAAAACATGAATTTGTAGAAAAAAACATTTATTCAACGACAACGAATAACGGGCAAAATAAAACAAAGAGATGATACATTGGATACTTGGATACCATTCATTAGATAGACCGACAACACATTGGCAAGCAATACACTAAGTGACTTAATAAGATCTTAATATACGCATTGGCGTATATAATGCAGAAAATGAGTGTTCAGTTCGCAAATAAGTGTTGATTATAATGAAATTATAATGTTGTAAACATATTTACTTATGTGGAAAAATGATGTATTTAAAATAGAATGAGATAGTAAGACTATCATACGCATATATTCCTAGTCAACTGAAATAAACGCAATACAATAATGATATGTTTATTATTAAATCTTTTAATGAATTTTACACAATGATTAATTTAAATATCTTAGTAACAATGGTAATTTAGATTGTTATTTATGTCTTGATCACCAAAATACAACAATGCGTTAGTTTGTTAACAATAAACACGAGTATTATTACTTAATCTAGCCTAGTAAGCTAGTTAATGTAACGAAAACAACGCCATTTATAGTATTATAATCTGTAATCAGTAAAAATCACATCAAGTTATACAAACCTTCGCATCATGAATATGAAGGCAAATACAGCTCCAGTAACAAGTAATATAAAGACGACACCTCCAACTGCTCCAGCTATTATATCAAATGGTACTGTATCCTCATCCCCGGCTTGTGGCGTTGCTTCTGTTTGTTCGACAGAAGTTACAGTCGTAGTCAGCGCTTTATCAATAGGTGTCACAGAGCTTGATGTCTGTTGAATGGCTTTAAAACACATTTCAAAAGTTTAAAAATAATCTCTATGAAAGGTTGGCAGTTTCATTCTGATCACTGCGTTACAGCGGCCTATATCCGCAAATCAGAATCAGAATTATGTTAGAACTTAATGTTAACTCCGTTATAAAACACTCAATATATTTCATTATGACATTCCAATTCTACATTTGTTAATAAATACGCTAACAATTTCTGCCACTACCGGGAGAAATTTTAGGAACGGTTACAGGATAACAGTTGTATTATGTACCTTTTAGTTAGGTTTCAGTGTGTTAAGAATTCTCCATTAATCGATTGCCGTAAGCCTTCTGAATGTGTTTAAGATATGTGATTATTTATTTACAGTTAAAAGTACTACATATAGTTTTAAAATGATAACACAAATAGCGGTAACAGTTCTTTTAAAAAAGGGTTCTCTGATTTAAATAATATATTCCAGAGCCATGTTGCGGATTTTATATGACAGTTTGGCGCTTTAAAAGGACTATCAATATGTCAAAATATTGTCTGATTGTATATTCACCTCCAAATCTTAACAGTAGGGTCAAAATAGCCGAGAAAACATCAAACTGCGGACTAATTGCAACAGGAACTATTTCAATAGTTTCTGAAAGTTCAAACCTTTTCCAAATACGTACTGAAAATAGGCAAAATTCGGACATCTCTTTCATTTTCATTTTTATCATACAAAAATATACCTATTTTTTAAAGTGGATTTTAAAATCAAAGTCGTTTGATAAAAAAATGGCCACCAATTAACTTTTAATGGATAAACTGGGCATGTTTCAACACAATATTAGCATGCTATTTTTCTATTAACTGCAGTCTTAACAAAGTTAAATATTATTTTGGAAATATGAACATACACGAAAAATACCATGTCCAATAACCCCTACCGCTTTATCATGTTTTTAAATTTTTAAAGCCCGTGTGGTTCCGGCTAAGAATAGAATCACTGTTCATTTTATCATTTTTTGTCATGTTCACTATTGTGGTTAAATTATAAACCCCTGTGTGGTTCCTGGGAGCCATGAGTGATGGCAAGAATAGGATCACTGTGGCTTATGCATGTCGTAAGAAGCGACAAATTGAGTAATACGATAGAATTTGCAGAAACTCTGCAGTTCTGCAAGTATCAAGGTTCTAGGTTCATTCTGCATATTCATTTGTTGATGTATTTTTTTTAATCTGTATGTTAATTTGTTGTTTTTATACATGTATAGTGAACCTGGAATCTTCCTTCCTGTTGGCGTCGAATAACCTATAATGTGTTGGTACGCCGTAAAACCTTATTCATTCATTCATTCATTAAATTTTTAATAAAATCTTCCCTTTTTTCATATTTTTTTATTAGATTTATCATTACTTAAAAAATGTTAACAGATCTTCGCAGCCTCTGAAGAGTCGTTATATCGCCGGTCTTGTGTACAGGGAGAATAACTCGGTGTACATTAAAGATCTCAATGCACTTCAGTTTTAAGCAGTAGTTCAGCTACCCGTAAAACTTCCCTCGGAGACGTATATTTTTCATAACGTTTTTATCTTTAATTAAATATCGTATAAGTAAAAAAATAAATTCGATTTTTTATTTATCTTAACCATTTCATCTATTAAAATGTATATCGACTTGCCGTAAAACACAATTTATTCAGTCAGCCAATTATGCATTCATTAATATATTTTTTGTCGTTGTACAAATTATCATAATATCATGTCTGCGACATTCACTGCATTTACATCTGATCACCTTCAGAAGTCTATCTGGTACTGGTTGTCTGTCAGTCTGGATAGGAGGCATACGCCCATATGATATTTTCCATCTCCTTTCTTAAACGTTCAAATCATTTCCTGTCCATATTTGTACCCGGTAGTATACTCTTACTATTTCGCAGCATTTTTGGTTGGTGGAAACTATTCAGGAGTAACACATTTAATACTCCTGCATTGAATAGTCTCGATGTACTTAGATTGAAGATGGGTTCTTAACATGTCAATGCAACTTGATTTGTTGTTAAGATTTGCAAGGAATATCTTCTTTTTATATTTAATGTGGTATTGCCATAACTCTTCCGGAATTTCTCCTTTGATGGGTATTACCTTTTGTAGACGGATAATTTGAATATCCATCAAACACAACAACAACATTTTGTAACATTTCAATATATACACTGAATACATCTCAGCAATGGTGTTAAATGTGTTGAATCTGGCACCACGACTACATGGAAGTTTTTGGATTAACGCCCCGCCATCGAATACATACTTTGCATTTTCGTTTACAGTACATTTATCCAAGCCAGTTATTTAAGACATTGCATCTTCAAGCTGTGGTTTGTTTGGAACTCGCATAAGACCATTAGCATCAAACAATGATGATGGATACGAACACAACTTGTATGTAAACAGAGATCAGATTTCATCTTGTGTGATAACTTGCTTTGCTGCAGATATTAATCTTTGAAACAACAACTGAGGGCCAACTGTTACGTGGTCGTCGTCGATTTTGACATTTAATTTGGAATCCATTGTTACTGCTTAATTTTTTTTCGTTTAAATGAGTATTCAAATATCGTTTCATCAGCCATTGCAGTAATTATATTTTGACCCAATTTTTAAACTCTATCAACATTTACCTGTTCTTCTGAAGTTGAACATTGATTGAATGGGTTTCTGATTTGTAGAAAGTCGGATACATGTAGCTTCAACATGTCACTGTTGTCTTATGTCTGTTTAGCTTTAGATGTGTCGCTGTGTTGTTCACTTGGTGTGTACGTAATGCCAGTAAATTGTTGCATTGCCTGATTCACGCTAACAAAGGACAGCGTTGAAACAGCCATGTTACCCTCTGAAGGTCTGTCATACCCCTTCCTCTGGTCAAACCAACACTTGTTTTTATACTTCTCATCAGCATCTGTTCTATTACGACATCAGTTGATAAATCGACCAACAATCTATCGCTTCGTCTGGCAACATGGAATTCTTCTTTAAATTTTCTGTAAACTTCAGGATTGGTATCAGGCATGCATACATATTTTGCACGTACATGGTCACCGATTTCGCATACAGGTAGTGCCCCGATGCAGCGAAATAGGGTAACAAGAGTTAATGTACCCAAATAAAGATCCCAGTCACCCGTGTTCTCAGACTTAATAAACGATCGTAAAATTGAAATCATTTCAATGTATTGGAACCAGCGTTTGTGTGTTTTAAACCCTTCACAAGAAGTTTTGTATTGTTCAATTTTAAGATTGATCTGTTCAAAAATACGTGTTTTGTCATAACAACAAGTTTCAACCGTAACTGATCCCTCTAACACATTTTGAAATATACATTTTACAACATTTAGATCCTCCGCTATCTCTACCCTTGAATTATCCTCTGTAAGTTGATGAGAATCTTGCAAATTAGAGCCTTGTGTCACCATGCCTGTAGCTGTTTCATCTTGGTCGATATTGGCCGATAACAGTATCGTATATATTGTCCAAAATTAGTGCTGTTAGAACAGATTCTACCAGCAAATGTCCCAGTATAGCTCTGGAAATGGCCTTACCGCTTAACATATGACTAACAGCTGTCTCAGCATATATCACTTCCAATAACTCTCGCAAACCAGAACCACCCATTAGAGAACCACTGCTACCAAGAAAACTCATCTCTACATGAAGGCCACACATTCTGAGAATTATATTCCGTAACGCACTACCTTGAGCTTTATGTTCAAGAAGTTTAGAGGCCTTCCACCACAAAGGTTGATTAAATGTAAGTATCGGTGTTGAATCATACCGTCTAGCCTGTTCGCTAACAAGCATAAAGATGAGTAAATACAATTCTCGTCGCTGGATTTCATATCGATCATTGGCATGAATAGGACAGTAGATTGGTTGCACTGTTGGATAAAACCATTCCAAGAAGGTCGTTTAGGCTTTAATAGCCATTATATTTCCCTAAAAATGTCAACATTGTACGTTTTGTCATTTTGGTGATACACGGGCAATTTCTTGAATTTCAATAGGATTTGAAAGTTTTTCTTTGGTTTAAAGTAAGCAATGTTGATCTTTCCTAAAGCCATACCATCTACAGACGAAACGGTAACCCTACGAATAGGTATGGTTGATTTATTTCCTTGTGCTACTGTTGTTATTTTACCCATACCATGGAATGTACCGAGATCATCAAACGTTATTATGTTGTGGTCAACATTATCGGCTACATACTGTATAAACATTCCGGTTTTATGGCCAGTAAGTTCAGTATCCGTATGTACAACCGAGCTTCTTTAATATATGCATACTTCTGAATATGAAGAACAGAATCAATGCTAATGCAGAGAATCGAGAATCATACTAACTGTGCATTTGTACACCAAGACCGATTTGTAAAGATGCAACTATACATCGTGGGCGAACGGATTGCGTTATAGCCTGTCCAATAGATGCAACTTTACAACTTGCATCCTTTCCCGCAAATAGATCATCCATTAAACATCTTAGAGAACTAGATAGGTAAGCTAAAGTGTCTATTTCTGATTCAATGGCTTCGCAATCGGGATAAATGCTTTTATCTGTATCTGTATTAATGTCATTCTTTAATAATTTAGCATCTGTCTCTATGATTCGCATTAGTTCTGCTTCGGAATTGTCTTGCTTTGGCATTTGATAGAACTGGTCCAAAATTAAAGAAGCAGTAGCCGTTAAAGGCACTATAGTCTTTCCGTAACTATTTGTTATAATATTTTGTCTCCAAAATGGATAAAAAAAAAATCATGTGTTTGAAGCTGTATGGCTATATATTGTTCCTTCTGGATACTGTTTCATTTCCATAATAAGATCATTTATCGAAATTTGTTCATCATCATTTTCTTCAAGAAATTGCACAACACGTAGAAATGCGGCGTAAGTTTCATCTACGGATGGCCTTCCAGAACGCATGGGTTCAACTTCGTCAGTTGTGAATTGCTTTTGGAATACCCCTATTTGTTCTGAAGTTAACACTACAGATTTGATGATATATGGCATCTGCTGCATGCAATTCTTGTACACACTGGATTCTAGCAAATATTATTTCACTCCAAGAGTAGGAACGCCAACGACTCGCGGAGTGATATTTGTCAAAAACACGTCACAAGTTTCACATTTTGACAGAAAATTTGTAAAAAACGCATGCTTTCTAAAAATCGTGAATATAGTAGTTTTAACTGAAAGATCGGCCAATTTGACATTTTCCCCTGCAATACCAGATAAGATAGAGATTCCATTAATATCATCAATTTCTTTTCGGGAAGCATATTTAACATTGCTATACACCGCGTAAATCGAATCGAAGTCCACAATTTACACCTGAAATTTCACTTTTAAACAAAATGATGTAAAAAATCGGTCCTTATAGCGAGAAAAATTCTGAAAACATCACTATTTAGACCAACATCTCATCTAGCGACAGGCAAACTTTAAAAAAAATCAGGAAAAAACATTTTTATTTTGCCGAAAAACAGATTCATCCCTGTTGCACTTAAGAATTATAAATGGAGCGATTATTGTAACATCGACTCACTCTATAATAAATGATGTAAATTTTTTAAAAATAAAACTATTCAATTAATACCAATCGTGATCGATCGTGGACAAATTTTTCATTCAGCCAATATATACATTGATAGTGATTATGTCAAGGCTTGATCTTCAGGCTAGAATAAAATCGTAGTTTTCACGAGACGTTTAGACAAAATTGACGATTTTTATAATTATGGCTAAAAAATGTCCAAAAGTTAAAATGGGATAAAATGTTTGTTTTACAGCGAGAACGCCAAATGTCAGCTCTAAACCTTCAGTAAACTGTTCAGAATCAATATGCAAAATTTAAGGAAAATCAAGAAAAAAATTTTTTTTTTGCCGAAATTCAGTTTTGTGACCGTCGTGGCTACAATAATTTTGCATTAAAATAGGCATCAAGAAATTATGGATCGATTTGAAAAATCCGTTATTTTTATAATTTCTAACAAAGTTGTGAATTAAAAAAAATCACACATTGTACATTAGCCTATTGTTATAAACTTACGTGCAAAAAACAAGTATTCAAATGAAAATAAAACGGTTAAAAAATATGTTTCTTCAGATGACCGGCAGGGCATGATGTGAATTGCATGGCTTATGTTTAAAAATGTCCGTTATATATTATTATAATGATCAATGACTTACATTTGGTAATAAATAACAGTGTATTTATAAACTTAATTCAATTCTGAAACTATTACCTTTAAAACATAGGCTTTGAATGCATTTTATTGTAAAATTGCGACTATCGATTTCACACAGTTATGTCACGTATACCCAGTGCCTAAAGCTATACGAGTAAAATCTATAAAAACGAGCGGAATAGTGCAGACATTCGGAACACTTCGCCGATTTCCCATATGCCCAATGATGATGAATAAGCCTTCTATAATTGTTTGTAGTGCATATTCATCGCAAGCGAGCGATAAATAACGAGTACAATAATTTGTTAATAAAAATGTCAATGATATAGGCTTTGATAATGTAAATTAACACACACTATTTCAATAATCAAAACAATGTTCTCGCAAGGCTACTTGTCACAAAGCAGCATTTATAATTATTTTATTTTAGGTTAATTTTAATTGTGTGTACTAGCCGCATTTGGTGGATGTGGAGGCATTGTTTTTAGTTTGGACATATGTCTATCTATCAGAAATCGTTTCCGCTCCAAACCATTTCTATTTATTGCTATATGAATATACAATTGCTATATCACCATCAGGTTTTAGTCAGGTTTGGATACACAATTTCATATTTGTGTATTGCACATTAAGGGTATACACAATTCATCAACAGTATATTACTTATGTAACGGTGTTCAGCGTATTTAATCATCGTTCCAAAGAATTACCAAACTTTTAACATATACAATATGTATCTTATCTCTGCAAGTAAACTACTTCTCACAAATCCAGAAGTAGGAAAGCCAAGGTCACCAAACAACGTGAATGACCGAGCATCACAGAGACTGTGCAAAATTGCAGTCTGAAAAAAAAGCACACTGCTATTTTAAGTTTACTAATAAGGCAGCTGGACCGGTTAGCTCAGTCGGAAATCAATCTCACTACTAAATCAGGATCGTGAGTCCCCGTCTTACCAGTCTCAATAATGATTGATATACAACATTACGTCTGATTGTCATTTGTTGTTGCATAGCGTTTAGTGACACTTTCAACAATTTTTCATTTATATATCGGAACAGTATTCCAAGCGCTGCTGCAGAAATATGGTACGATACCCCACCCTCTCACATTATACCGACACTGGCTAACTATCCTCTAAATGCTAAGCGCCAAGACAGGAAAGTTCTAGTACCATTTTTCACCAATATGACTAAACTGGGAATCGAACCCTCAACATTCCACTTGCAAGGTGAACGCTCAAAACCCAGACCACCGCTGCAGATTATTGCTATTTGTCTCTCATCGCTGATTCAAGATTGAAATTTATCAGTTATTTGCAGAAATGGATGTAATCAAGTACTTGGTCACAGGAAAGAGTGGTTAGTCATCGATGATATTAAAATGACACTAAATAACCAAACAAGAAAATCAAACTAATAATTATCCAGACACTTTAAATACTGTCATCGTTTTTTGTTATAAAGTTCTGCAAATTTAAATGAAAGCATTTTGAGGATGAGTACAACACCTCATTTTTATGTGACCAGTGAAACATGTTTGTTAGAAATTCCTGAAAATTGTGGAATATCATGGTTGTATTATTGTAATACTAAGTAAGTCTTATGACGATTCCATGATATATTAAGGAGCTAGGCTGTACAGGGTGATCAGAAATACTAACAAAAGCAATATATTTTGTAATTTTAATTATTTATTTTTACTAATAACTGCAAACATTACAAGAAACAAATACAGCTGTCAATGAATACAATCTACATTATCTACAAACAGTTATATTACATGCAAAGTCAATCATGTTTAATACCACATTTGGTGTTTTAAAGATTATTAATCAGACTATAAATGGTTAAAAGTTCACTGTTTCAAAGTGAAACAGTCATATTATTTTTTTTTCACTGATAAATCAATTTAATTTCCAAAAAGGTATAAAGTAAGATGTCAATTCCAATAAGGTTTGTATGTGTTTGTAGCCTTTCAAGTTGATATCATGCACAAGATGGTTTTATTGATTAATGATAACTATATCAGTCATTAATTAAAACAATTGATTTCAGAGAAGATGTTTAAAGGAAAAGTTGAATGCCAGGTGAGTGATATAGACAAAAAACAATCACAAAAGCTCACTAGACTCTTTGACTCATATGATCTAACAAGATGTCAAATAGGTTTTTAGTCTCTCAACTGATAAACCATTCACTTTCATTTTATTGATTAAGCCTATGAAAGTCTTATAGATGACAAAAAAGAGAATTATCCATTTCCCCCATAGCATTTCCATATAAAAATCAAAGTGCCCTTACTGGGTCCTAATAGACCCTATCCCCTTTATTTAAACAAACTTAAAACCCTTGATCATAATTAAGAATCATTACCACTAAATATGAACAAATTTGACTAATCAATTCATGAAAAGATAGTTTTGTAAATTTCACAATTGTACCCCTTTTAAGATTCCTTATGGGTATTAAATTCCCTGTACTTTAATGAAGAACCTAATCTCAACTGAAGCGACTACATAATATTTCAGATCTCAAGCCACTAAAATAGATGATAACAAAACAGGACTTGTCTCACTTACTAAATGGAGAGTTATTTTTAACTGTCAAACCTTATATGAACTTTCAATTCATTAGCATGCAGTGGTGCTGAGATATAAATTTTAAGCATAGTTTCAGGACTCACATCACTATTATCTCTCTTGAATACTCAGGACCAACAGATGTATGAGGTAGAAATACAAGAGGCCCAATAGGGCCTGAGGACGCTCTACTGACTCATAATGGCCAAAGCACTTTTTGAAATTTCACAATATTGACCCTCTTTAGGGGTTGTCTTAATAACTTATGGATAAATACCCCTACCACACCCATACTGAACAAAAACGTTAATTGCTATGAAAAGGATATACTTTAAATTCCCATACCATTCATCTAAAAAAAATATAGTCCCCTGTACAGAACCCTTATACAATCCAGCCCCTTTATTTGTCAGAACTTCAATCACCCACTCTTAGCGATTTGTTATGAGCAGAAATGATTCAGATTTTAAAAAAGAGTTTTTTTGTACACATGTAAGCCCCTAAATTCTTATCTGCAATAAAACCCCTAAACAAAGTGATAATTTATGCCAAATATGAACAAATCTGACATACCTGTTCTTAAGAAAACAGTTTTTGCAATTCCCAATTTTTACCCTTTTGGGGCCCTTAAGAAAGTGGAACCGGGGTCATTTTAACCTTAGGGACACCATTTGAACAAATCTAACAAAACTGTAGTTGGTTATCATTACTACATAAACATTTTGAAAATCTGTTAGGCCGTTCATGAGAAGAAGATTTTTTAAGTTTTGGACTATTTTTAGTAACGGCGATCAGCTTAAATTTCACATCTAAAAAAAAAACTTCTGTATAATCGTCTATGTAATAGAAACATCCATGAGAAGTTTCAGTTTAATTGGCCTAATGGTTTCAGAGAAAGTGCTGCTAACAGATGACGGACTACGGACAACGCATAAGCACTTCTGGCGCTAAAAACCGTAGTTCTCTTTTTCTTCTTTTTTCAGGGCTTTGTATTGCAGTAATTTATATTTTCCTATGTGTTAAATGGTCAATATTTTAGAGATCAACTCTGAAAATTTGATGCTAATACCAGATTTCTGGGCAATTCTGTGTCATTTCAGAATTGTCGGTTTGAACTGCACTATGGGCGAATAGTTGACATATTATTACTCTGAAAATTGATAGGTGTCACAAAACCATTGAATTTAAAAAAAAAACAAACTTGTCAATGTATGCTTTATTTCCTTTATAATTGCATGTGTTGAACCAGTGAAGAATTTGAACTTAGACACATGTTGCAGGTTTTGCATTTTCGCTTAGATTTGGACATTAATGTTACTAAGGGAAATGTAACAGTGGTGTGAGACGTTCGAGTCAAACAAGGGCCATACTTTGAAAAATAAATCAGGCAAGGGTTATCCCACTTTCATTTCACAACTGCAAAGTACGTCTTACATAAAATTTCAAATCAAATACATTGAGTGGTTGGTAAGATATGGACTGGATGGTACTTGCATGCAAAACTTTAACCAGAATTTCTACGTCAAACAAGCACCATAATTTGCATTTTATATTGCAAGAGTTATCTAACTTAGTTACTGTAGTAGATGTGGTGACTGGGATGTCTTGTGTGATGTTTAAGTCAAATACATTGAGTGAGTGGTGAAATAAGATTTTGTTGGTACTTGCACTCAAAATTTTAACTAAGCCTAACAAAGGCCATTAGTTGCATTATATTCAGGCAAGAGTCATCTAACCTAGTTATTGTAATAAGTTTGATGCCTGAGAAGTCTTGTGTGAAATTTTAATCAACTACATTGAGTGATTGGTGAGATTCAGCCTTGCATGCAAGTGTTCCCAAATATACAAATTAAAGTCTCTTTACTGGCACCTGTAAACCCTAGCCGGTTTACTTGAACAAAAGTAAAACTTCTATTCATAGGGATCATTTAAACCAAATATGAACATATTTGACTAATCAATTTTTGAGATGTTTAAAATTTCTCAATTTCAAATACTTTTAATCTTTTAATGGCCCCTAATGACAACTTGTGAATATCAAATAGCCTTTAAAGGACCCAGTCCTAACCGTTATGACTGAACAAGAACCCAGACATCAATATAAACAAATTAATATCTAAAATATGAGAAAAACAACAATAATCCAGACATCAAAATAATTGAAGTACTACCTAAAATATGAGAAATTTCTGTTTTCCCATTATTCCTATGTAAAAATCAAATTAAGATTTATACCAAATATGAACAAATTTGGGTTTTCAGTCCTTGATTGATATGAGTATTTTTACTAACATGAAAGTCCATGTATCAAAGCATAATATTGCACTAGAACTTATTATCTAATCTGTAAAACAGTATCAATTCTGAAATATAAACTGCTCGGCGGAGCTGCAATATATTTTATATTCCTTTCTTTGCACTTTCAAAACACCACAACATGAATCTTCACCTGTCAAATATTCATTAACATGCACCTTGGTAATCCAAATATGGCTGAACTCCTGAGCTGTGGAGATAAATATGATAAAAATTAAATATTTAAAGAACTGAACTTTGCTTTGCAATATTTTTTCTAATCCTGTTTACAGTCTAAAAAACTAGGTAAATTCCCTTAGCATATGATCAGTTAACCTAATCACTATTTCCGGGGATTCAAACTCAGCATTCTTAGACTGATAGTCAGATGCTCAACCAATTGAGCTAACCAATCTTACCTCTCTTTTTTTATTGGAATTTAATGCCATTTGACAGGTAACATATATGGCTTATTCAGTTTTATTTGGGAAAGATGACCTTAGAATGAATCTGAACCAATTCTCCTTCCGCAAGTAACTGGCAAACTTTCTTTCACAAAATTTTTGGGACCAAGCTATGCTTAAACCGATAACCTCGGCAATGGAAGATAAGTAGTATTAGACAACAGCATTTAAAATCACTCTGTCACTGAGAACTTCTCCTGCACTTTTTGAATGTAGAAGTTAATAGTGAAAAATGAATGTCACTACATAAATGTTGATGTTGAATGTTCTAGCGTCATTTTCATGCCAACGAGGGTTAACAGACGAACGAGGAAATAAGTAATAGTTATTGTTCATGAAGTTCTTTATTATTAATTATTTACTTCAGAAAACTAACTGGCTTAGTGTTAAACATCATTTGGCTGACAGTTTATATCACTCTTGGCCGGGCTACGATGAAAGCTGAGATGAATGGTACTTGCAAACCTTGTACCTAAACCATGACCTCTGTTACAAGCAGCCAACACTCTATCCACTGCCCTATCGAACCGCGTCATTCTGATATATAACATGATATTAAAAAAAACAGATTTTTTATATATATATATATACTGTATAAAATATATACACCATATAGAAATATATATTATCACATAATTTAAAGTGCAGGATTGTGATAAAACCATGATATATTTTTATATTAATCTAGTGTAATATCACTTCCGATTTATCATTCAGTATTTTCTGTATAACTCGGTTCTTATACATAAAATGCCGAACTACATTCTGATTTGTCATGGTAAAATGACGTTAGTTTGTGACGTTACGCCAAACGACAAATAAGCCAGACTTTTTCTCGTTCTTTATAGACATGATATGTTAAATTTAAATAAAAGGTAAATGATTTGGAGATGGGATAAAAATAATCTTACATAAGTGCTCATTTACTATTAAATTTATTAAACTTGTTGTTTTTTTTTGTAACTTTTATTTCAATTTAATTGTAGACAGACATATTGAAACAAAATAGTTCTTGACAATTATATATACCTTAAGAAATTTCTAATAGCCATTGAGTGTCTCACTGTGTGTGGGAATTGAATGAGTAATAAACAGTGCCCACTAAATCCAGATAGTTTGTTTGTGTAGTTTAAATCTCAAGGGCCGTTTTATCGTAATAAATAAAAATGCTCGAACAGAAATCCTCCCCAAGCATTTTATTTTTCAGTTTCTCTTTTAGTTATTATTTGAAATACTTCACGGTTAAATTACCACATACAGTCATAACTCCTCTGTACCTAATGATAAATTATAACTTGCAACATAATCAGTAAGTGTGATGGTTTAGCATTTAAAAATATCGCTAAGGAAACTTATCCAACTATGTTAAATTAGTGAAACCAGGGTCAACAACTCAATGGCTACCAAACATTCAGATAACTTGTACATATATGCATTTGTAAACGTGAAGAACAATATACATGTAATTGAAATCAGTTTTCACAATTTAATATAAAGTAGTTAGTTATATAGGGGACTATCATTAAACATCTGGTAGGTTAGTCATTTGTATTAGAGATATTTTGAAACAATAAATATATAAGCTTAAGCTTTGCTAATTCCTGAGCATATACTACACAGCTAAAAAGTGCAAAATTTCACCTACAAATCCTTCATAAGTACTTATCCAGTCTAACAAACATTGATGAGAGTCAACCTTGTTATCTTATCAAAATGCTTTGCACTTGTAATGTATAAACTATAAAGCAACAATACATGTTAAATTGAATGTTGGAGTTCATTTATTGATGATAGATAAATGCTTAAAAAAAACAATCCAATTGTCATGAAACATTCCGCTTTGAATCTTTGTAAACTTATTATTTTGAAAAGAAAGTAATGCTTTATTGATGTATATAAACATTAAATAATTATTCTTATTGCAGGTCTAGTTCTGATAATAAGCAGTTAAATATTATAGTTGATTTGAGAAAAGAAAAAAATTAAAAAATTAAAAACACTCTGGGGATTGATATAATTAATTATTTACAAAATATAAATGTATTTGTAATCAAACAAATGTGTATTAATAAAAAACTGAAAGAGTAACATGTAAAATGATTCAAATTTGTATCAAGATATTAGTGGCTTATAATCATTCCAAATAATATCAAAAGTGTGTATTTTACAATTTATTGTTGCAAGATACCGTTCTGTGTTATACAGATTTATTATATGTTTTTTAAAATTGTCAAGTGTAGGTTTAACTGTTTTAAGTTTCTGGGTGTAAATACATTTCTTTGCAATTAATATTATTTTATTCAAAACTTTGTCAAAAATTTTATTTCCGAACATAATGTCTGTATTTGTCAAATTTAAATTAATGCCTATACATTTTTCGCGAATATGGTTCATCAAATATGAGATAAATTGTTTAGAAATGTCACATCCGATAAAAAATATATTAATTGTTTCTATTTCTCTGTTGCATAAACTGCAAATATCAGAATCCTTTATTTTCATTTTTTTAAGAAGAGAATTGGTTCCTAATATTTGGTGATTTGTACTGAAACTATTGTAAGTTTGTGTCATGTGTTATGTTAAATGGAAGGCAGTAAAATTTGATTTCAACTAAATTGGTTCTTATATCCAAATCATTTTCCCATTTAGCAGCGGATTGAGGGATTATATTGTCTTGTATACAAGACTGATAAATTGTCTTACATCCTTTTGTATCTTTCATATTTATTGATATTGATAAGGGGCATGTAGGTGCCCCTCCATTACTAAATGAACAGTTGAAAGTTTAGATAAGTACCTTTTAACAGATCCTAGCAATCCTTCATATTCTATGAAGATTGAATTGATGTACCTGTTAATAAAATCAATCAATGAGTAGAAATTATTGAGTAGTATTTATTAAACTTGTTGGCAAAAATGATATAATGTCCGGCAAAGCATAGATTTATATAGTTTGCCAAATTGTTTAATAAATTCAATACTTGTTTTATTCTCTAATAAATATAATCTACATGTGAAATGTAGAACTGACAAGTGACTGTCTATGATATAACCTGTTGAAATATCACATCTATACATCCATGATTTTGCTTCAGACGTTCATTATGTGCAATTTACCTTAAACTAAAGAACATACCAGTAGGTATGTAATATCTAAGAATGTAGATTTAAAATGAAATAATAAAAAACTCCATTTAAATTAAAGTATAGTTAATACCTGTAATAGTGCTGATTTAACAACAACTGTGGTGGCTGGCTCCTTTCTTATCTATGACACTGGGGTTTCGCAATATCATACCGTAGTGGCAAGCTGGACAACCTGTATCAAAACATAAAACATGCTTAACATATATCATGTCTACAGAATCAAATATTTATTACAGATTTTAGAGTGAATATATCAGGATTTTTCGAAACTTTATTTGTTTAGTCCTATCATTATGTATTTATTGGGAATATAATTATCAGCATTTTTCAAAAACTGATTTTTCCAATATACAATGCCAATCAATCTATGTTCACTGACCCCGTATAACCAAAAAGATATCTCTATAAATATGCCAAAAAGGGCTTTCCTAACTTTGGCACGCTTCTAGGTTAGACTGAAATAGATTTTTAACTAAAATAGCATATTTTGTGAAACTATTCAGTTTATATCAATTTTGTAAATGATTATGAGATTATGGTTTTTATCCATTTTTTTATAATTATTTATTTTTAAGACATATATAGCGTTTTGTCCTAGTACACTCCCTTTAAATGACAAATGTCATACTGCAGGTGCAGATTTAAATATTAAGGTTAGATGTGATATAATTTAACAAAAAAATCACATCTACTGCTATAAACAGTATTTCTATTCTATTTATAAAACATGCAGATGATCTTAAAGTGTAGACTTCATAAGGCCCATCTTAAAAACTATTTGTTTGCTTTGCCTCTGCATACTCACTCAAAATTGCAGCTACCCAAACTTGTTTTATTATGTTTTTTTTCATGGAATTTTTGTATTCATGATTTCTGTCTATTTTTGTTTGAAATGACTATAAAGATTTTTTAATGAGGTGTAACACTATTTACAACATATTTCAGGTTATATATGGCATATCCACAGGGGCGTAGCTTGGTTGGAAACGATGTGTTGGCACAGTTGTAGTGGGGTTTGGGGCATGTTCCCCCGGAAAGTAATTTCAGCTAGACTGTTGTAGATGCGTTTTGGCGTATATTTCTTATGTTTTTAGTGGCCTGGTCACATTAATATCAACCATAAATTTATTGTTTTATAACCATATAAATGTAATGTTTTAAGGCATGTTCACTTTAATAAAGTGTAAAATGAAGTAGCCTAGTGTCCAACTTTAATTGCATTTTTATTTTTTTCGATTTCTCAGAAAAAGGTGTAGACACGTGCCTACTTTGCCTATAGGTAGCAACGTCCTGATCCAGTTTATTTGGTGGAGGAAGATCTCAGAATGCATATGAGTAGAACCACTGTCCTTCCACAAGTCACTGGCAAACTTTCTCGCATAAAGTTTTGGACCGAGCAGGACTTGAACCTACGATCTTAGCGGTAAGGAGAAAGTGATCTTGAGATGACGCTTCATATCACTCATAGCCATGGAGGATGTGTATTATGCAAAATCAAAAATGGCAAAAAATATGAATAGCTACCTACCTACTCACATGAAAAATACTGGGTCAGAGCACAGCAAACAAACATTTTAAGGATTGACCCATCTGTTGTACTCCACCAGGCTTAACGGACTAATTAATCTCTAAACCATGTACCTCTCACTGCTGAGATTGTGGGTTCGAGACAAGCTCGGTCAAAACATGTGTATGTGAGACAGTATGTCAGTTATTTGCAAATCTGTGGGAAAATACAGTCTTTCTCTTGAACAGAAAATGGAATTGTCGATGCATTATTCATTGTAAAAAATGCCCACTTTAATAAAGTAATCATAGAAAGTTTATTTTCAATCTGATTTTACATAAAAGTATTAATATTGTACATAATACTGTTGCATCAGGTGAGCAAATAAATTGTGTTGATCCGTTTGCTTTCTGGGTGGCTGTCAAAACTTTATTAAAAAGAATGGCGGATGTTAGTTCGGTAGATAGTGTTGTCTGCTCACACAAGAGGATGCAAGTTTGATCCACAGCTCGACCAAATGCCTCTCAAAAATTAACACTCGGTACTGGTTCTACCCAGAAAGCTGACTTGAGACTGGTTCTTATATGCAATAACTTGAAAAAATGTTACACTGTTTTCAAGTGGTACACATTTCTCCATATCACATTAGTGTTTGTTTTGTATACATATATATCAAATTGTACCTCTTCAAAAGTTGTCCTTATTGCCTCTGGCAAATCACCTATTATTGCTGATTGTGCCACGAAGCAGGAATTCTGTCACATTTTGTCAGACTACTGGTAGCCCTTCCTTGCCCACCTTGGATTAAGAACAGTGCTGTCAGCTGTCCAAGATGATGGAATGTCTTTGATTCGTATAGACCAAAATCACTGCGAAACGATTTCTTTTGTTCGGGACCTAGTGAGATGAACTATAAATAAACAATTATGAATTATCCAAAATACAAAGCAATATGTTACGAGTTTATTACACACAATTTAAAAATTATAGTAATAAAACATCCTGGCTTCTGTTTCACCAACAGTTTAATGTAAAGTCAGCGGTCATATTTGATAAGAGGGTAGACATAGCCAGATTAGATTAGATATCGATGGACAGCTTTCTTCATATTTGAAACAGCTCGGGAAAATATTCAGCTAGTCTTAGATTTGAAACCTTTCACTGACAAGTCAAATGCTTTACTGACTGAGCTAATTAGACTGCATACATGCGCTCCAACAAATCAGAATTTGTCCCTAAATTTCCATTCAGTCCAGAGAAGCATGTAAATATTTCTCAGAATACAATAAACAACGGTTCCACATTGGACGACAATGTAACAGGACGAAATAACACAAATTTAAATGCAGTCAGTCCAAATGAGCTGGCTGACATATATATTGGTAAGTAACGTTACACACTGTGACAGTTTATTCTACCACGAAGTTGAGTTCCAATGGCGGATGTACCGGTACTCTTAAAAAAAAAAGCCAACGTATGCACCCTCTAAACTCCCATATTTTATAAAAATTAAATCTATTTCTACTGAATAACATGTGTGCTTATTCAGATTTTTTGTGTTGTGCACCAAGTCCGTCCCCTCTAGACTGAATTCGCCCATGATTCCCATACAGAAAACGATATGAATGTTTCTCGGAACATATGCAAGTCACAGTCACACGTTGGGTGCCAACAAGGGATTATATATCTATACAAGTCCTTGGTGCCAATGTAACAAGACAATAAAAATATGTAGCCAGTCGGGGACTTGAACCTGTGGAGCGTATGGTCCAGTGGTAGAGCACCGAGCCCACGATCGGAAGGCCGTGGGTTCGATCCTCCGCCAAGGCTATGTGTGGTGTCCTTGAGCAAGACACTGTTCTGCATATGCTTAGTACTGGTTCTTACCAGGAAGTCTTAGAGCGTGATTTGCCTAAGTTGAAAGAACTTGTTTCACAATCGAAGTAAAAAAATAAGTTTAAACTTAACTTGAACCTTTGACCATTTGTTGACAGAGTGAATACTCTGGAAACTGAGATAGCCATACGGCTGACATACATTTCTCGCCTTAGATGTTTCATACACGCTGTGACATATAGTTATTCGACCTGTTGTTCATTGTCTGGGGTGACAATAGTGCATATCAACAGATCAAAGCACGTTTTCGAACGATTTTTATATTTTTTTAGTTGATCGTAAGGGGCAAGTCTCACCCCTATTAGTCTCGCCCCTATTACGGCGATTAAATGAGACTAGGGTGACAACAGATAAAAAAGTGTAAAATAATCTCTTTAAAACACCTTGGGTGATTGTTTGAATAGATCTATTGTGCGTGATACTGTTACATGAATATATGAGAATGTTTTTAATGGAATGATAATGTTTTCAGTGGAAAACAACACACAGAACTCGTATGTGGGGAGATTCGAGACAAAGAAAAATCAATCGAAAAAAACAACAGGAAAGAAACAATGTAATCATGCCATACGAACAGAATGAAGCACCCTACCTTGTACTAGAGCTAGTTGTAGTCTGTCCCAATTTATTTTGCATAATACGCCGTTCTTGTATGAATAACACACACACACACTGATTTAAAAATGATTATGTCACTCTCTTATTTCCAATTGTGCTCAATATATGTGTCACGGTGACCTGTCAAATTTCAGCGTCTGCCGAAATGAACACACTTCACACGGTTCGTAAAATGAACACAAATCTTTAATTTGGCATAAAATATACTAATTATGGCTATGGCAATATAAAACGGAAATAATTCAATATCGACAACCATTGCATCTTCAACACATTATTTACTTACAACTTACCGAATCAGAATAATTTCATCGTCGCCATGTTGGTTAAAAAAGTTATTCTTCTGGACAAATTCAAGTCATTCCGCAAAAAGTTCCCAGCTAGAACAGAAAACATAGTCCCGATCTCGGATGAAATATAGCTGCGTTATATATTTACGTGGTCCTACAGATTCGTAATCAAATATTCTATTATAGTAACTATTATTATTAATTCAGTTGATTGTTATGGAACCTTCAATATGTACAAACACATAAAGCCAATACTATTGCAACGTACTTCCTGATGGATGATCTAAAAGGACGTTCAATAGATATATGATAATCGTTTCTAAAGTTGAAATTGTTTCATTTTCAGGTCGATAAAAGATAATATATATATATATATGTGGATAGATGTAATCAGTTAATTTGGTATATATCTAAATACTTACTTGTTTCACTTTTAGGATCTACGATATTGCATGTTCTTCCCAGCCATCCATTATGACATCCGAATAAACACCCATCATTATTATCACAAACTGATGAGCCGTTTAATGGATTGTTACATTTGTTATTGCATTTAAACTCACATAAATGTCCATAGTCCGATTGATTACATTGGTTACAGCGTCCATCGACATTGTTGCATTTTCTGTCTAAGCAATTCAAGTTACACATTTCGTTACATAATCTTCCCCAATGACCTTCAGTACAAGGTACGCACATTTTACCAAAAGAGTTCATGTAATAGCCCTCCGCACATCCTTCATTACACCAACCATAAGAACATGGATTACATGCGTAGCCACCATTGTAGCTAATCAGGTAATACCCATCGTGGCATGTGTTACAATGACTACTGTTCGTGCATGATTTACAGTTCGCGATGCAATGTAAGCAGTAACCATAATTATCGGGACGATACTGCTGATGATAACCGTCAATACAGCCATATGTACAACCGGTCTTAGAACAGGCTTCATATTTACACATTTTGCAATTTGTCGAACATGATTTGGAGTAATATCCAGATTTACACTTTGAACAGAATAATGAGCTATTACATTTTACACAGTTTGGTGGACATTCAGTACACGTTGTATACGATACCGAGTCCAATGTAAAGAATCCATCTTTACACACTGTACAATTATAATAATTATCAATACATATGATGCAATTGTCCTGACAAGAATTACAATATCCGTTGGTATTGTAGTAGCCGTCTTTACACTGTTTACATGTACCGTCGTTGTTACACGTCACACATTTTGTACTGTCACACAGTGCATCATCGCCGCCGGTAAGCACTAAAATGGGTATATCATTATTAAGTGTCACCATTCATGTACATGTAATCATAACTGAAAACTGCATTGAAGCATTCATACGGCACGATGTTCATGTTGATTTAGAAATATACAGGAACAGATTTAAGGCCAAGAGATTAATTTTATAATTTCAGATTGAACAGATATGTACAATATAGTCTAATAAAAATCTGATCAACTTTAAGCTTCCATACTCTATGCGCAGTAGCTCTGATGGCGTCGCATAGAAGGTCACCTCAGATTTACCTTTCCGCAAGCCAAAAAGAGCATTGCTTTCAAGGTTTTGAAATCGAATGTAGAAGTCTATTTTAACCAAAGAAAACTCTTTATTTATCATGTGCGATGATCACGCGATTATAATTGTTAACGAAAACATTATAGCTGCGCCAATTAGATAACAATGATTTTCATAAATTATATAAATCAGGGACGATATCGGGAGTTTTTTATTGATCAAAATCACTATGACCGAATCAACTCCCTGGAAATTTGTTTGTAAGAATGTATCAATCGACGTCATGTTGTAAATCTCAACAAACTGCGTATGTATCTATTCTTCTGATTGGCTGAATTGTTATGAATATTAATTACATGAAAGGTGGCATTCAATGCAGTGCTGTCAGATCTACTTTGCGTAGAGTATGAAAGCTTAAAAGTTGATCTGATTTTAATGAGATGGTGTACACTATTCACTTGGAGGCGAAGTAATGCTTTGTTTTCATGTGTATAAGGTTAACTGTACATGAACACCAACATAATAATGCCACGATAATTGCTATTTAGCTTTATGTAAGCAAGCACTAGGCTTACCACACTTATATATAAGGTGACATATATTGTTTAAATATGTTAATGTATAGCATATTATAATTGACTTATTTTTTAGCCTAATATTTTCTGTTGATTAAACCATAATGATCTAAAGTAAGAAAGTAGTTTGACACATCGAACATGAAATGAACTGTAGAAACCACACAAGCAGCAATAATATAATCTTACCAAAAAGTGCACACATGCAATATGCGCAAACTGTGTGCAAAGTCATTTCATTGATATGCTAGTGGTTACGTCCTAAAATGAAGAAAAGCATGGAATTAGAAATACAGGCTAAAGTAGACATTATAACGACATATATACAGGTATGTTAAGGTATGCAAATAATAAATATAGTTGAATTAAATCTAATTTACTTTCTTATTCATTTTACATTTCAAACTTTCATTCTATTTTTAACATGAGAAAATGATACAATGATACTTAGAGGTAGTAGGTAAAGTAGAAGTAGTAGTTGATATAGAAGTAGAAGTAGAAGTAGTAGTAGTAGTTGTAGTAGTAGTAGTAGTAGTAGCAGCAGCAGCAGTAGTAGTAGTAGTAGTTGTTGTAGTACACTAGCAGTAGTAGTACTAGTAGAAGTAGTAGCAGTAGTAGTATTACAAGGGTAAAAATGCCACGCATGTTAAACGTACGTTAAACGTTAAGTGGTAGTTGTAGCAGTAGTGGAAGTAGTAGAATTAGAAGTAGTAGGAGTATTAGTAAAATTAGTAGTAGAAGTAAAAGTAGTAACAGAAGCAGTTGTAGTAGTTGTAGTAGGAGTAGCATTGGAATTAGTAGAAGCAGTAGTAGTAGTAGTTGTAGTAGTAGCAGTAGTAGTAGTAGTAGTAGTAGTAGTAGTAGTAGTAGTAGTGGTAGTTAGGAGTAGTAGAAGTAGTAGTAATAGCAGATGTAATAGTAGTAGTAGTAGTAGTAGTAGTTGTAGTTAGGAGTAGTAGTAGTAGTAATAGCAGATGTAATAGTAGTAGTAGTAATATAAAAAGTAGTAGTATATGTAGTAGCGGTAACAGTAGAAGTGTTAATAGTAGTAGTAGCTGTAGTAGTAGCAGTAGTAGTAGTAGTGGTAGTTAGGAGTAGTAGTAGTAGTAATAGCAGATGTAATAGTAGCAGTA
>CM055912.1:29649251-29836751 GCA_029582155.1 Panopea generosa | reverse complement strand
AGTAGTAGTAGTAGCAGTAGAAGTAGTAATAGTAGTAGTAGTAGTAGTAGTAGTAGTAACAGTAGAAGTAGTAGTAGTAGTAGTAGTAGTAGTAGTAGCAGTAGAAGTAGTAGTAGTTGTAGTAGTAGTAGCAGATGTAGTAATAATAGTAATAATAATAATAGTAGTGGCAGTAGTAGTAATAGCAGATGTAATAGTTATGGGAGGAGTAATAGTAAGAGTTGCTAAAGTAGGAGTAGAAGTCGCGATGATAAATGATGATCAATATAAGATGATACTGAACATTAACAAAAGCATATCTTACATACAACATAGTCTTCAGGAGGTAATTTAACGGAATAGAAAATGTTCACAAATCCAACTAACCATATTTGTTTATATAGTAGTCCTTGCTAACACTAATTTCCATTATCATACCATTTTGAACAAATGTAGTGATACCTGATTCCTCTGCCTAACGCTAAGCCTAAATGATCAGTTTATTGTATATATATATACAAAAGCATGTAGCGATAATATTTAATATGGACACTTCCTCATTCGTTTGATGAATGGGCTCTTCTTTTGTCCTATATTGACACGGTGTACGATTATAAACATAGTATATCTATTAACATGAAAAATATTTAAACTTGCCAAAGAATTGTGTGCCGTATACCATCGCGCGCACTGTTATATGATTATGCACGCTGATTTATAGTGTAAAGGAGATATGTTGCAGTTGCATAAATCGCTGGGATAAATATTCATAAAAAAGTTAATCATAAAATCTTTATAAGAGTAGTTGTTTACATATATTTTGGCGAAGATTAGAACCTCAGGGCGTATCGGAGGCTAATCACTACAGGTAAATGATAAATCTAACGTGCATGTGTATATTTTACAAACGTATAGGTAACATATAACCAGATGCCCGTAAGTTTAGATACGAGTCTATGAACATTACCAACCAATCATATGATGATAATGTGCTAGTATTTATATATAAGAAATCCGTCAGTATTCAGTGGAGATTGGCTTGACAACTGACCAGTGGTCAGTTTTACAAAGAACTGTTGAAGGTGGTTGTCTCATTTGAATGCTTATATTTGATTGTGGTTGCTGTGACCGTTATAATTCCTGTTATGTAGTTTGACGCGTAAATAGCCGTGCGTGTTTTCATAATTAAGAAATATGTCGAAATATGGTTAATAAGCATTATTAATATCTTAGTGTTTCACATTATGGTTTGTTAAATTATAGACAATGTTTATTTCAAAACCCATGCATTATCAATGTAAGTAAATAAAGAAGTGATTAGATTGGTGTGTCGAGCTGGCACGTATACCTTTTACTAGTTAAGGAGCGAGCGAGTAGTTCATTGCCTACATTACGAAGATTAAGCAAATTGCTTAATAAAAACATCCGTAATACATGCAAAATATATATTTTTAATATAATTTGAACAATATCTATATTTCATGAGGGTTTATATTTTGTAAAATTATCGTGTCTTTTTTGAAAATTATACCGATTTTTTCAAACTGGAACAACTACTTTAAAACTAAACAGAGTTTCACACTAAACTGTAAAATAACTTCACAATAATGCTTAAGCGCACCATTAATTTCTTTAAGATTAAGACAATAAGACAATAAAATTTTGTAAAAAGGTTCCATTTGATAACTTGATAACGGTGGAAATACGAAACAAGACAAATGCAAGCTGTTTGAAACGCTCGTCGATTTTTATAGTACATTGAGTAGGGAAATGCCAATGATGTAAACTTTTAAACCCACAGTTTAAGAGACTAAAGTATAGAAACTTAGATAACCTAGATATATTTACTATTCGTATGAGGTGATCTAAATATGTAAATGAAGTTGAATTACTATCAAACAAGTAGTTTGATCTGACACAGTCTTTAGATCTGAATGTGTTAATGAAGTTGAATTACTTGCACACAAGTAGTTTGATCTGACACAGTCTTTAGATCTGAATATATTAATGAAGTTGAATTACTATCACATAAGAAGTTTGTTCTGACACAGTCTTCAGATCTGAATGTGTTAATGAAGTTGAATTACTGTCACAAGAGTAGTTTGTTCTGACACAGTCTTCAGATCTGAATGTGTTAATGAAGTTGAATTACTATCACATAAGTAGTTTGTTCTGACACAGTCTTCAGATCTGAATGTGTTAATGAAGTTGAATTACTATCAAACAAGTAGTTTGTTCGGACACAGTCTTCAGATCTGAATGTGTTAATGAAGTTGAATTACTTTCACACTAGAAGTTTATTCTGACTAAGTCTTCAGATCTGAATGTGTTAATGAAGATGAATTACTTTCACACAAGTCGTTTGTTCTTACACAGTCTTCAGATCTGAATGTGTTAATGAAGTTGAATTAATTTCACAAAAGTAGTTTGTTCTGACAAAGTCTTCAGATCAGAATGTGTTAATGAAGTTGAAATACTTTCACACAAGTAGTTTGTTCTGACACAGTCTTCAGATATGAATGTGTTAATGAAGTTGAATTACTATCACAAAAGTAGTTTGTTCTGACAAAGTATTCAGATCTGAATGTGTTAATGAAGTTGAATTACTTTCACACAAGTAGTTTGTTCTGACAAAGTTTTCAGATTTGAATGTGTTAACGCAGTTGAATTAATATCACACAAGTTGCTTGTTCTGACAAAGTTTTCAGATCTGAATGTGTTAACAAAGTTGAATTACTATCACATAAATAGTTTGTTCTGACACAGTCTTCAGATCAGAATGTGTTAATGAAGTTGAATATCTATCACACAATCCAGTAGTTTGTTCTGACAAAGTCTTCAGATCTGAATGTGTTAAAGAAGTTGAATTACTGTTACACAAGTAGTTTGTTCTGACAAAGTCTTCAGATCTGAATTTGTTAATGAAGTTGAAAAACTTGTACACAAGTAGTTTGTTCTGACACAGTCTTCAGATCTGAATATATTAATGAAGTTGAATTACTATCACATAAGTAGTTTGTTCTTATTCAGTCTTCAGATCTGAATGTGATAATGAAGCTAAATTACTATCACATGAGTAGTTTGTTCTGACACAGTCTTCAAATCTGAATGTGTTAATGAAGCTGAATTACCATCGCACAAGTCGTTTGATCTGACACAGTCTTCAGATCTGAATGTGTTAATGAAGTTGAATTAATTTCACAAAAGTAGTTTGTTCTGACAAAGTCTTCAGACCGGAATGTGTTAATGAAGTTGAATTACTTTCACACAGGTAGTTTTTTCTGACACAGTCTTCAGATCTGAATGTGTTAATGAAGTTGAATTACTATCACACAGTCAAGTATTTTGTTCTGACAAAGTCTTCAGATCTGAATGTGTTGAAGAAGTTGAATTACTTTCGCACAAGTAGTTTGTTCTGACAAAGTCTTCAGATCTGAAAGTGTTAATGAATTTGAATTACTATCACACAAGTGGTTTGTTCTGACACAGTCTTCAGATCTGAACGTGTTAATGAAGTTGAATTACTATCACACAAGTAGTTTGTTCTGACACAGTCTTCAGATCTGAATGTGTTAACGAAGTTGAATTACTATCACACAAGTAGTTTGTTCTGACAAAGTTTTCAGATCTGAAAGTGTTAATGATGTTAAATTACTATCACACAAATAGTTTGTTCTGACAAAGTCTTCAGATCTGAAAGTGTTAATGAAGCTGAATTACTTGCACACAAGTAGTTTTTTCTGACAAAGTCTTCAGATCTGAATGTGTTAATGAAGTTGAATTACTATCACACAAGTAGTTTGTTCTGACAAAGTTTTCAGATCTGAATGTGTTAACGAAGTTGAATTACTATCACACAAGTTGTTTGTGCTGACAGAGTCTTCAGATCTGAATGTGTTAATGAAGTTGAATTACTATCACACAAGTAGTTTGTTCTGACAAAATCTTCAGACCTGACTCTGCTAATGAAGTTGAATTACTATCACACCAGCAGTTTGTTCTGACAGAGTCTTCAGACCTGAATGTGCTAATGAAGTTGAATTACTTTCACACAAGTAGTTTATTCTGAAACAGTCTTCAGACCTGAATGTGCTAATGAAGTTGAATTACTATCACACAGTGAAGTAGTTTGTTCTGACAAAGTCTTCAGATCTGAATGTGTTAATGAAGTTGAATTACTATCACACAGTGAAGTAGTTTGTTCTGACAAAGTCTTCATATCTGAATGTGTTAATGAAGATTAATTACTTTCACAAAAGAAGTTTGTTCTGACAGAGTCTTCAGATCTGAATGTGTTAATGAAGTTGAATAACTATCACACAAGTAGTTTGTTCTGACAAAGTTTTCAGATCTGAATGTGTTAACGAATTTCAATTACTATCACACAAGTAGTTTGTTCTGACAAAGTTTTCAAATCTGAATGTGTTAATGAAGTTGAATTACTATCACACAAGTAGTTTGTTCTGACAAAGTCTTCAGATCTGAATGTGTTAATGAAGTTGAATTACTATCACACAGTGAAGTTGTTTGTTCTGACAAATTCTTCAGATCTGAATGTGTTAATGAAGTTGAATTACTATCACACAAGTAATTTGTTCTGACAAAGTCTTCAGATCTGAATGTGTTTAGGAAGTTGAATTACTTGCACACAAGTAGTTTGTTCTGACAAAGTCTTCAGATCTGAATGTGTTAATGAAGTTGAATTACTTGCACACAAGTAGTTTGTTCAGACAGAGTCTTCTGATCTGAATGTGTTAATGAAGTTGAATTACTATCACACAAGTAGTTTGTTCTGACAAAGTCTTCAGATCTGAATGTGTGAACGAAGTTGAATTACTATCACACAGTCAAGTAGTTGGTTCTGACAAAGTCTTCAGATCTGAATGTGTTAATGAAGTTGAATTACTATCACACAGTCAAGTAGTTTGTTCTGACAAATTCTCAGATCTGAATGTGTTAAAGAAGTTGAACTTCTTTCACACAAGCAGTTTGATCTGACAAAGTCTTCAGATCTGAATGTGTTAAAGAAGTTGAATTACTTTCACAAAAATAGTTTGTTCTGACAAAGTCTTCAGATCTGAATGTGTTAACGAAGTTGAATTATTATCACACAAGTAGTTTGTTCTGACAGAGTCATTTGATCTGAATGTATTAATGAAGTTGAATTACTATCATACAAGTAGATTGTTCTGACAAAGTCTTCAGATCTGAATGTGTTAATGAAGTTGAATTACTATCACACAGTCAAGTAGTTTGTTCTGACAAAGTCTTCAGATCTGACTGTGCTAATGAAGTTGAAATACTATCACACCAGAAGTTTGTTCTGACACAGTCTTCAGACCTGAAAGTGCTAATGAAGTTGTATTACTATCACACAAGCAGATTGTTCTGACACAGTCTTCTGATCTGAATGTGTTAATGAAGTTGAATTACAATCACACAGTCAAGTTTTTTGTTCTAACAAAGTCTTCAGATCTGAATTTGTTAATGAAGTTGAATTACTTTCACACAAGCAGTTTGTTCTGACAAAGTGGTCAGATCTGAATGTGTTAATGAAGTTGAATTACAATCACACAGTCAAGTTTTTTGTTCTAACAAAGTCTTCAGATCTGAATTTGTTAATGAAGTTGAATTACTATCTCACAAGTAGTTTGTTCTGACACAGTCTTCAGATCTGAATGTGTTAATGAAGTTGAATTACTATCACACAGTCAAGTAATTTGTTCAGACAAAGTCTTCAGATCTGAATGTGTTAATGAAGTTGAATTACTATCACTCAGTCAAGTAGTTTCTTCTGACAAAGTTTTCAGACCTGAATGTGTTAATGAAGTTGAATTACTATCACACAAGTAAATTGTTCTGACAAAGTCTTCAGATCTAAATGTGTTAATGAAGTTGAATTACTATCACACAAGTAGTTTGTTATGACAGAGTCTTTAGATCTGAATGAGTTAATCAAGTTGAATTACTATCACACAAGTAGTTTGTTCTGACAAAGTCTTCAGATCTGAATGTGTTAATGAAGTTGAATTACTATCACACATTGAAGTAGTTTGTTCTGACAAAGTCTTCAGATCTGAATGTGTTAATGAAGTTGAATTACTATCACACAAGTAGTTTGTTCTGACAAAGTCTTCAGGTCTGAATGTGTTAATGAAGTTGAATTACTTGCACACAAGAAGTTTGTTCTGACAAAGTCTTCAGATCTGAATGTGTTAATGAAGTTGAATTACTTGCACACAAGTAGTTTGTTCTGACAAAGTCTTCAGATCTGAATGTGTTAACGAAGTTGAATTACTATCACACAAGTAGTTTTTTCTGACAGAGTCTTTAGATCTGAATGTGTTAATGAAGATCAATTACTTTCACACAAGTAGTTTGTTCTGACAAAGTCTTCAGATCTGAATGTGTTAATGAAGTTGAATTACTTGCACACAAGTAGTTTGTTCTGACACAGTCTTCAGATCTGAATATATTAATGATGTTGAATTACTATCACATAAGTAGTTTGTTCTGATTCAGTCTTCATATCTGAATGTGATAATGAAGCTGAATTACTATCACATGAGTAGTTTTTTCTGACACAGTCTTCAGATCTGAATGTGTTAATGAAGTTGAATTACTATCACACAAGTAATTTGTTCTGACAGAGTCTTCAGATCTGAATGTGTTAATGAAGTTGAATTACTATCACAGAAGTAGTTTGTTCTGACACAGTCTTCAGATCTGAATGTGTTAATGAAGTTGAATTACTGTCACACAAGTAGTTTTGTCCGACAAAGTCTTCAGATCTGAATGTGTTAATGAAGTTGAATAATTATAACACAATCAAGTAGTTTGTTCTGACAAAGTCTTCAGATCTGAATGTGTTTAAGAAGTTGAATTACTTTCACATAAGCAGTTTGTTCTGACAAAGTGGTCAGATCTGAATGTGTTAATGAAGTTGAATTACTATCACACAAGTAGTTTGTTCTGACAAAGTCTTCATATCTGAATGTGTTAATGAAGTTGATTTCCTATCAACAGTCAAGTAGTTTGTTCTGATAAAGTCTTCAGATCTGAATGTGTTAATGAAGTTGAATTACTATCACACAGTCAAGTATTTTGTCCTGACAAAGTCTTCAGATCTGAATGTGTTGGAGAAGTTGAATTTCTTTCGCACAAGTAGTTTGTTCTGACAAAGTCTTCAGATCTGAAAGTGTTAATGAATTTGAATTACTATCACACAAGTGGTTTGTTCTGACACAGTCTTCAGATCTGAATGTGTTAATGAAGTTGAATTACTATCACACAAGTAGTTTGTTCTGACACAGTCTTCAGATCTGAATGTGTTAACGAAGTTGAATTACTAACACACAAGTAGTTTGTTCTGACAAAGTTTTCAGATCTGAAAGTGTTAATGATGTTCAATTACTATCAAACAAGTAGTTTGTTCTGACAAAGTCTTCAGATCTGAAAGTGTTAATGAAGTTGAATTACTTGCACACAAGTATTTTTTTCTGACAAAGTCTTCAGATCTGAAAGTTTTAATGAAGTTGAATTACTTTCACATAAGTAGTTTGTTCTGACAAAGTCTTCATATCTGAATGTATTAATGAAGTTGAATTACTATCACACCAGTAGTTTGTTCTGACACAGTCTTCAGACCTGAATGTGCTAATGAAGTTGAATTACTTTCACACAAGTAGTTTGTTCTGAAACAGTCTTCAGACCTGAATGTGTTAATGATTTGAATTACTATCACACAAGTATTTTGTTCTGACAAAGTCTTCAGATCTGAATGTGTTAATGAAATTGAATTACTTGCACACAAGTAGTTTGTCCTGACAAAGTCTTCAGATCTGAATGTGTTAATGAAGTTGAATTACTTGCACACAAGTAGTTTGTTCTGACAGAGTCTTCTGATCTGAATGTGTTAATGAAGTTGAATTACTATCACACAAGTAGTTTGTTCTGACAATGTCTTCAGATCTGAATGTGTTAACGAAGTTGAATTACTATCACACAGTCAAGTAGTTGGTTCTGACAAAGTCTTCAGATCTGAAATTGTTAATGAAGTTGAATTACTATCACACAGTCAAGTAGTTTGTTCTGACAAAGTCTTCAGATCTGAATGTGTTAAAAAAGTTGAACTACTTTCACACAAACAGTTTGATCTGACAAAGTCTTCAGATCTGAATGTGTTAAAGAAGTTGAATTACTTTCACACAAGCAGTTTGTTCTGACACAGTCTTCAGATCTGAATGTGTTAATGAAGTTGAATTACTATCACACAGTCAAGTAGTTTGTTCTGACAAAGTCTTCAGATCTGAATGTGTTAATGAAGTTGAATTACTATCACACAGTCAAGTAGTTTCTTCTGACCAAGTTTTCAGACCTGAATGTGTTAATGAAGTTGAATTACTATCACACAAGTAGATTGTTCTGACAAAGTCTTCAGATCTAAATGTGTTAATGAAGTTGAATTACTATCACACAAGTAGTTTGTTATGACAGAGTCTTCAGATCTGAATGAGTTAATGAAGTTGTATTACTATCACATGAGTAGTTTTTTCTGACAGAGTCTTCAGACCTGAATGTGCTAATGAAGTTGTATTACTATCACACAAGTAGTTTGTTCTGACACAGTCTTCTGATCTGAATGTGTTAATGAAGTTGAATTACTATCACACAGTCAAGTTGTTTGTTCTGACAAATTCTTCAGATCTGAATGTGTTAATGAAGTTGAATTCCTATCACACAAGTAGTTTGTTCTGACACAGTCTTCAGATCTGAATGTGTTAATGAAGTTGAATTACTATCACACAGTCAAGTAGTTTGTTCTGACAAAGTCTTCAGACCTGAATGTGTTAATGAAGTTGAATTACTATCACACAAGTAGTTTGTTCTGACAGAGTTTTCAGATCTGAATGTGTTAACGAAGTTGAATTACTATCACACAAGTAGTTTGTTCTGACAAATTTTTCAGATCTAAATGTGTTAATGAAGTTGAATTACTATCACACAAGTAGTTTGTTCTGACACAGTCTTCAGATCTGAATGTGTTAATGAAGTTTAATTACTTTCACACAAGTAGTTTGTTCTGACAGAATCTTCAGATCTGAATGTGCTAATGAAGTTGAATTACTATCACACAAGTAGTTTGTTCTGACAAATTCTTCAGATCTGAATGTGTTAATGAAGTTGAATTACTATCACACAAGTAGTTTGTGCCGACACAGTCTTCAGATCTGAATGTGTTAATGAAGTTGAATTACTATAACACAAAACGTAGTTTGTTCTGACAAAGTTTCCAGATCTGAATGTGTTAACAAAGTTCAATTACTATCACACAAGTAGTTTGTTCTGACAAAGTCTTCAGATCTGAATGTGTTAACGAAGTTGAATTACTTGCACAGAAGTAGTTTGTTCTGACAAAGTCTTCAGATCTAAATGTGTTAATGAAGTTGAATTACTTGCACACAAGTAGTTTGTTCTTGCAGTGTCTTCAGATCTGATTGTGTTAATGAAGTTAAATTACTTGAACACAAGTAGTTTGTTCTGACAGAGTCTTCAGATCTGAATGTGTTAATGAAGTTGAATTACTATCACACAAGTAGTTTGTTCTGACAAAATCTTCAGATCTGAATGTGTTAATGAAATTGAATTACTATCACAAAGTCAAGTAGTTTGTTCTGACAAAGTCTTCAGATCTGAATGTGTTAATGAAGTTGAATTACTACCACACAGTCAAGTAGTTTGTTCTGACAAAGTCTTCAGACCTGAATGTGTTAATGAAGTTGAATTACTATCACACAAGTAGTTTGTTCTGATACAGTCTTCAGATCTGAATGTGTTAATGAAGTTTAATTACTTTCACACAAGTAGTTTGTTCTGACAGAGTCTTCAGATCTGAATGTGTTAATGCAGTTGAATTACTATCACACAAGTAATTTGTTCTGACAGAGTTTTCAGATCTGAATGTGTTAATGAAGTTGAATTACTATCACACAGTCAAGTAGTTTGTTATGACAAAATCTTCAGATCTGAATGTGTTAACGATATTGAATTACTTGCACATAAGTAGTTTGTTCTGACAAAGTCTTCAGATCTAAATGTGTTAATGAAGTTGAATACTTGCACACAAGTAGTTTGTTCTGGCAGAGTCTTCAGATCTGAATGTGTTAATGAAGTTAAATTACTTGCACACAAGTAGTTTGTTCTGTCAGAGTCTTCAGATCTGAATGTGTTAATGAAGTTGAATTACTATCACACAAGTAGTTTTGTTCTGACAAAGTTTTCAGATCTGAATGTGTTAACGAATTTCAATTACTATCACACAAGTAGTTTGTTCTGACAAAGTCTTCAGATCTGAATGTGTTAATGAAGTTGAATTACTACCACACAGTCAAGTAGTTTGTTCTGACAAAGTCTTCAGATCTGAATGTTTTAAAGAAGTTGAATTACTTTCACACAAGCAGTTTGTTCTGACAAAGTCTTCAGATCTGAATGTGTTAAAGAAGTTGAATTACTTTCACACAAGTAGTTTGTTCTGGCAAAATCTTCAGATCTGAATGTGTTAACGAAGTTGAATTACTATCACACAAGTAGTTTGTTCTGACAGAGTCTTTAGATCTGAATGTGTTAATGAAGTTGAATTACTATCACACAAGTAGTTTGTTCTGACAAAGTATTCAGATCTGAATGTGTTAATGAAGTTGAATTACTATCACACAGTCAAGTAGTTTGTTATGACAAAATCTTCAGATCTGACTGTGCTAATGAAGTTGAATTACTATCACACCAGTAGTTTGTTCTGACACAGTCTTTAGACCTGAACGTGCTAATGAAGTTGAATTACTTTCACACAAGTAGTTTGTTCTGACAAATTCTTCAGATCTGAATGTGTTAATGAAGTTGGATTACTATCACACAAGTAGTTTGTTCTGACACAGTCTTCAGATCTGAATGTGTTAATGAATTTGAATTACTATAACACAAAACGTAGTTTGTTCTGACAAAGTTTCCAGATCTGAATGTGTTAACAAAGTTCAATTACTATCACACAAGTAGTTTGTTCTGACAAAGTCTTCAGATCTGAATGTGTTAACGATATTGAATTTCTTGCACATAAGTAGTTTGTTCTGACAAAGTCTTCAGATCTAAATGTGTTAATGAAGTTGAATACTTGCACACAAGTAGTTTGTTCTGGCAGAGTCTTCAGATTTGAATGTGTTAATGAAGTTAAATTACTTGCACACAAGTAGTTTGTTCTGTCAGAGTCTTCAGATCAGAATGTGTTAATGAAGTTGAATTACTATCACACAAGTAGTTTGTTCTGACAAAATCTTCAGATCTGAATGTGTTAATGAAGTTGAATTACTACCACACAGTCAAGTAGTTTGTTCTGACAAAGTCTTCAGATCTGAATGTTTTAAAGAAGTTGAATTACTTTCACACAAGCTGTTTGTTCTGACAAAGTCTTCAGATCTGAATGTGTTAAAGAAGTTGAATTACTTTCACACAAGTAGTTTGTTCTGGCAAAATCTTCAGATCTGAATGTGTTAACGAAGTTGAATTACTATCACACAAGTAGTTTGTTCTGACAGAGTCTTTAGATCTGAATGTGTTAATGAAGTTGAATTACTATCACACAAGTAGTTTGTTCTGACAAAGTATTCAGATCTGAATGTGTTAATGAAGTTGAATTACTATCACACAGTCAAGTAGTTTGTTATGACAAAATCTTCAGATCTGACTGTGCTAATGAAGTTGAATTACTATCACACCAGTAGTTTGTTCTGACACAGTCTTTAGACCTGAATGTGCTAATGAAGTTGAATTACTTTCACACAAGTAGTTTGTTCTGACACAGTCTTCAGATCTGAATGTGTTAATGAAGTTGAATTACTATCACACAGTCAAGTTGTTTGTTCTGACAAAGTCTTCCGTAATGAATGTGTTAATGAAGTTGAATTACTATCACACAGTCAAGTAGTTTGTTCTGACAAAGTCTTCAGATCTGAATGTGTTAATGATGTTGAATTATTTGCACATAAGTAATTTGTTATGACAGAGTCTTCAGATCTGAATATATTAATGAAGTTGAATTACTATCACATAAGTAGTTTGTTCTGATGCAGTATTCAGATCTGAATGTGATAATGAAGCTGAATTACTATCACATGAGTAGTTTGTTCTGACACTGTCTTCAGATCTGAATGTGTTAATGAAGTTGAATTACTATCACATAAGTAGTTTGTTCTGACACAGTCTTCAGATCTTAATGTGTTAATGAAGTTGAATTACTTTCACACAAGTAGTTTGTTCTGACACAGTCTTCAGATCTGAATGTGTTAATGAATTTGAATTACTTTCACACTAGAAGTTTGTTCTGACAAAGTCTTCAGATCTGAATGTGTTAATGAAGTTGAATTACTTTCACACAAGTAGTTTGTTCTGACACAGTCTTCAGATCTGAATATGTTAATGATGTTGAATTACTATCACACAAGTAGTTTGTTCTGACACAGTCTTCTGAATGTGTTAACGAAGTTGAATTACTTTCACACAAGTAGTTTGTTCTGACAAAATCTTCAGATCTGAATGTATTAATGAAGTTGAATTACTATCACACAAGTAGTTTGTTCTGACAAAATCTTCAGATCTGATTGTGTTAATGAAGTTGAATTACTTTCACACAAGTAGTTTGTTCTGACCCAGTATTCAGATCTGAATGTGTTAAAGAAGTTGAATTATTTTCTCACAAGTTGTTTGTTCTGACACAGTCTTCAGATCTGAATGTGTTCATGAAGTTGAATTACTTGCACACAAGTGGTTTGTTCTGACAAAGTCTTCAGATATGAATGTGTTAATGAAGTTGAATTACTATCACATAAGTAGTTTGTTCTGACACAGTCTTCAGATCTGAATGTGTTAATGAAGTTGAATAACTATCACATAAGTATTTTGTTCTAACACAGTCTTCAGATCTGAATGTGTGAATGAAGTTGAATTACTATCACACAAGTTGTTTGTTCTGACACAGTCTTCAGATCTGAATATGTTAATGAAGTTGAATTACTATCACATAAGTAGTTTGTTCTGATACAGTCTTCAGATCTGAATGTGATAATGAAACTGAATTACTATCACATGAGTAGTTTGTTCTGACACAGTCTTTAGATCTGAATGTGTTTATGAAGTTGAATTACTATCACACAAGTAGTTTGTTCTGACTGTCTTCAGATCACTTAACACTTACTGCTGAGGTTGTAAGTTCAAGTCCTGATCGCTTCAAAATCATTATGTGAGAAAGTTTGCCAGTTACTTGCGGAAGGACCGTGGTTCTACGCAGATTCGTTCTGATGTCTTTCTCTACTAATAAAACTGCATATGCCATATATACCTTGATATGTGTTGAAAATGGCGTTAAACATCATAAAAACAGCACAAATAAGATGATCGTACTTACACTGACGTCTCGAGTATTTGTATTCAACGGAGGAGAGGTTCTCAATAAATAATCCAAATGTACGCTTATATGAAATTCCCAAACAGTTTCCTTTTATTAGAATTTCTTTCCGTTTATGAAGATTTTGTTAATGAGATGACTACTGCCGTCACCTAATATTACTTAAACAGTTAAGCTTTTAATACAAACCATTCACATGACAATAAAGCTATTCGTGCAAGGTTAATAATAAACAAACTTCCTTGTTCGTTTTACAAACCGGTTTCTTCACTTCATGATTTCTAATACACACGAGTGTAGATATTTCAACAAGATTAGTATAATAACCATGCAGTGTAATTTATGAAAGGTTGAACAAGAAAAGTTGTACATTAGTTATATAGTTTCTGATAATGACATTCTTATTTTAAAAGCTTTGTATTAAAAATATTGTACTTTTATTTTTGAAGACACATTATTAGATTTTTTTTTTCTAAACGTATATAAGATAATGTTTAAAGTGAATTTCACGTAAATAATCGCACGAATGCAATCTTACTGTGTATTATACTATAGACATCCGTATTACTCACGCTACGTTGTAGTATAAAGTGGATTTTATAAAATAACTGAATAAATGTAATTATTATCATTTATATATAAACTCATACTATATTAGGTATATCATATTGTACCTCTATAAACATATATTCGTATATGGAAATGGAACGAGCCGACGACCATGTTCATTGCACATTATTGATATACAGTCAAACCTTTGTTAGCAGTCACCTCTATTAAGCAACCACTTGTCTTAAGCAGCCACATTTACTATTTCCCATTTCCATGCTTTTATAGCAAATTAACCTGTATGAAGAAAAACCCTGTCTTAAAAGGCAACGTTCGCTTCTTCCCTTGACTTGCTGCTTAAGACTGGTTAAACTGTATAGAGTTACGGAACACATTAACAACACTTTAAAGTGGCATAAAATCACTTTTATTTAAAAAATATTCGAAATTATTTTTCAAACATGACTATCCGATAACAATATGTGCTTGTAAGAAACTCGATTATTTATATTATCATATATATTTTAATTGAAACAAAAAAAACAACACACTCTTAGATAAGTGTGTGTATATATCGAGCGCTTAGCACTGTTTCTTACATGATAAGTCATTGTTTTGCCTTGACATTGATAAAGACAGACAAAAGGAGGCACAAGTATTAGTGAACGATTCTGGTTGCTCAATATTTTATAGCCATTTTATGGTACAGGACCCAAATTGGCTTCATAGCACCTGATCCTTGTAGTTTCACTATTACTTAATCTTGTACTTAAAGATTTAAAGGAAACAGAAGAAAACGTAAACTTTGGCTACATTAGCCAAAACATGTGACACTGCGAAAATGTACCTAATATGTTGTTTATCCAACGCTTTATCAATGTTTAAAGAGTAATATAAGGTAAATGATGCTTTGTTCAAGAACACAGATTCCATGACCTTTCTTATGTTTGTATCTACAGTCAAACCTGTGTGAACGGCAACCTCTGTTCAGCAGCCACTTGTCTTAAGCAGCCACATTTGATATTTCCCATTTCCATGCTTTCAGAGCTATTTAATCTGTATTAAGCAATAACCTGTCTTAAAATGCCACTTTTACACCTTCTCTTGACTGGCTGCTTCAGACAGGTTTGACTTTATTACCATTTTCTCCTCCTGTGTTTCGTTCCCTTTGCGTTTTTTTATATTTTCGATGGAGCTTTTTTAGGGTAATATTTACATTGCTTTTGGAAATGGTTTTCAAAAATTGGTTTCGATTTGATTGCAGCATCTACACAATATGTGGTTTATATTTGTTCTTCTTCATTTCATATCGTTTTCGTATTTATTCTAGAGAAAATTTGATAACATTTCCATTTTACAAAAGGTATGTTGTAAATAATAATTTTTTATATATATATAAATCCTATTTACATTTTGTAATTCATTTATATTACTTGTATAAAACATGTATATAATGCGTATTCTTATATAAAACAATATATCAACCCCATGATGTCAAGAACAACGCCATATTCAACAATGTCTCGGTCATGCCACGACCAATTTGCTTGAGACACCAACTATCCTGCTTAAAATCAAAGTATACTACGCCACCAAAGTCATATTTGATTGACACAGTACCGACTAGTCCTAGAAATAGCATTGAAAATGTTGAACACAAAGCGGTGAAGCTTCCATTATCATATAATATATAAGTGGTTGATAAGACTCTACTCGGGCCGGGAACCTACAACATATTACTAGCGAGGTCAAACCCCCCCCCCCCCCCCCCCCCCCCCCCATTTGTCAAACATATCGTGTTTTGTCTGAGCAATCTTTATAGTATAACTGTGTTTATGATTCACATTTTTTTAACGATCAAAATAAATAGTATTACTTGTGTCAGGTGTGTTTTATAATATAGAAACGCAAATAACTTAACTGTATTCATTGTGGGCATTACATAATATGAATTTGTTTATGAAGGCTATTCACTATGACAATAACAGTTTGTTGTGAAATACAGCAAACGCTGTTGTAAACATAGACCCAAAACCGAAGTTGAAGGTCAGTGATGTAAACATTTAAAATAATGTTATTGGTATAAACCTTTTCAACAAGCAAAGTGATGAGTTTACAGAACCAATCATATTTTTTCAAAATAGATTTAAAAATGCGATACTAAAATCTAAAACAAATAATTCGAAAAAACTTAGTATATGCTATTATGAAATCTTATGAATGAGTCTATGAACTTAGATCACTTTAACGTGGTTAGTTTGTTAAAACATAGAGAAAACTCTGAGCTAAACATAGAATTATAACCGGACGATTCACATATCAGATAATTCCAATAAGTAGATCAATGTCAACTGTTTTTTAAAATATGGTGATCAGTTTACAGAAATAATAATATTACTGAAAAATAAAATAAATTTAAAAGAAATAAACCTCGAGCCAAACAATCAATTAATGGTTTTGAGATCGAAGGTATGTAGCCTTAAAATATTTAACTAAATATTGTATTTTTATAACCTACTATGAATGTGTTAATGAAGTTAAATTACTATAACATAAGAAATATGTTCTAACACAGAGGTAAAACTGAACTAATCATATAACGTATAGTTAACTCCAGTGCCATGTACTAAGTGTGCTTAGCATGGCGTCATTGTAAGCGTGCTTTCGATATAGTAGTAGTAGTAGTAGTAGCAGTAGTAGCAGTAGTAGTAATAGTAGTAGTAGTAGTAGTAGTAGTAGCGGTAGTAGTAGAGAAGTAGAAGTGGTAGCAGCAGTAGCAGTAGTATTTATAGTAGTAGTAGTAGTAGTAGAGTAGTACAAGTAGTAGCAGCAACAGTAGTAGTAGTAGTTTAAATCGTAGTAATAGTAGCAGTGGTAGTATTAGAGTAGTAGTAGTGGTAGCAGCAGCAGTAGTAGTAGTAGTAGTAATAGTAGTAGTAGTAGAGTAGTAGAAGTGGTAGCAGCAGCAGCAGCAGCAGCAGTAGTAATAGAAGTAGAAGTAGTAGTAATAGTAGTACTAATAGTAGTTGTACTAGCAATGGTAGCAGCAGCAGCAGTAGTAATAATAGTAGTAGTAGTAGTTGTTGTAGCTGTAGTAGTAGTTCTGGTAACAAACATAGTAGAAGTAGTAGTTGTAGAAGTAGTAGTAATAGTAATAGTAGTAGTAGTAGTAGTAGTAGTAGTAGTAGTTGTAGCTGTAGTAGTAGTAATAATACTAATATATGTATTAGATATATTAGTAGTAGTGGTAGTAGTAGTAGTAGAAATTGTAATTATAAATCAGAGGTGTATATACTATAAATATTACTACAAAAATATAACCGCATGCTGAAGATGGTGGGTTCGATTCCCAGCCGAGCCATACCAACTAGAAAAATGTTACTAGAAGCTTCCTCACTAAGAGGATAGTTTTAGGTCTGCTCGGCCAGGTGTCAGATCAATGCGACGCTAAACAACATACAACAATAACATAACAGTCATTACGCTTTAAGTTATTTTATACCGTATAAATGGTCAAAATAAAACTATATGAATATCAACATTACACAGCTATCGTGTGTTTTTGCATGTAAAGTATACAAACTGAACACCTTTGCACAGAAATAAACAATTTAAAAATGCATATCCACCAAATAAACTTAAGTAATTTATGTGCGTATATGGATGCATATATGTATATGTATATATGTATGTAGAAAGGATATGAGTGAAATGTATAACATTTGAAACAATCGTAAATCACTTCACATGTACATGTATGTATGTACATTTATGTATGTATGTTATTCATTAATTCATAATATACTGATTTATGCTTGCAGTCATGTATATGTAACATATGTCCTCATGGGTCTAAGAACTTCTGGAAATAGGAAAATAAAACTTGACGTAAACTTGTTAAACCACAAAAGTAAACAACAATTATCTACCTCTAATTTTCTATTAATATTAAAGAGTACGATTTATACGCATGTAGATTTAGCAAACTGTTTGGGGTAAATATGTAAATGTTTGTATGTAACAATTATATACAACGTATCTACCTTTTAAACAGTCAATGGTTAAAATTATTTACCCAAGGTAAATGACTATCGACCCAAAGCAGGAAACTATTGACTGAGACGCAATGTAGTTTACTAGTTCATTGCTTTGGGTCAATAGTCATTTTCCGAGGATAAATACTTTTAACCATTGACCGTTAAAGGGTAGATAGTTGTTTTATTATATTGAATAACAATAAAACGTAAATCAAAAAGTAGTATTGCGTACAAATGTATTAGAGGTCGCCCAATCTCCTCACTTCATTCATACTTTCTCTGCATTTTAAGAGGTGTGAAAGGCATATTCAATCTTTTTTCTAAACCATTGTTGATCTATGTGTTCTCCACTAACTAATTAAACTATTGAGCCTACATATTCTCTTGCTTAAAATATTTCGAACTTTTCAGAGTGCAATGTCACAAGTATTTAGCTACATTCTGGATCCGCTCTTGATCAAAACATAATCAACCCCAATGCGTATACAATCTGACGTCATTATATAAAAAATAGTTGTGAAAATGGTTTAATTATATTTAAGCGTTGAAAAGTGGTATTTCAGTGTCAGTTTTACTTTACGGAATATAATAAACAATTATTTTAACTTTTGTTTTATCCTGCACAAATGGAGCTTTCAAACGGACTTTCAACATGAGATGGGAAAGAACGTTTCGTTTGACATTTTATTTGACCAGTTTTGTTTAGTTTTCAAGCGTTCAGACTAGAACATTCGTAATGATATATAATAAAAGCATATGTGCACGGATCATAAAACTTTATATTTATATATTAATAACAAAGGGACAGTTAATTCGTTTTAAATAAGATATTAATCCTATTAGATATAGAAGTTATAAACATATAAAGAAATGACAGTAAATTTCAAATTGATACTGTAACTGACTATTAGCACCAGGGTCCTCTGTCTCAAGATCACTTACCTTTCACTGCTAAGATCGTAACATGAAATGTGTTGATTTTAACGATAAACATTATTAAAACAGCACAAATAGCATGATATTACTTACAACAACGTATTTGTATTAAACGGACGAGTAGATTTTTATATTGAATAATCCAAATTTAGGTTAATATGGAAATTACAAACACTTCCCCATTTAGTAGAGTATCCTTAGGTTTACGAAGACTTTGTTAAACATTTATAAATGATGCCGTTACCCCAAGTTAAACTTGAATTATCAGTAAAGCTTTTAACAGAAAAATATCGTATACCGACATAGCTATTCACGCAAGCTGAAAATGAATAAAATAACTTCCTTCTTCGATTTGCAAACCGGATTCTCCACTTTATTATTTCATTATCCAATACACACGAATGTACAATTTATAAACAGTTGAATACAATAACCATGCGGTGTAATTGCAACATACGTATTTACAAATTATATTTGAAACTGATACAAAAGTTAATAAATGTTTAATGTTTTTATTACTTATCATAATCTAGGCCACTGACAGCATGATTTACAATTGAATATCACATGAGTGACACAGTTCTTGAAAGGTCTAACAAACAGAGTACATTGTTCATATGTTTTCTAATAATTATATTTTAATTTCAAAAGCTTTACATTAAAACTTAGCAATATAAAATATTGTACTTGCATCTTTTAAAGACAAGTTAGTATAGAATGGTTGTAAACTTTTATATTAAGATAATCAGTCAAATTTCCATTAAATTTCACGTGAAGAATCGTATGAATGTAATCATATTATGTGGTTTTACAATAGGCGCTAATATATACGCTACGTTGTAGTGTAAAGTGTGTTTTATAAATTTAAATAACGTAATCATTATCCCTCATATATTAACTCATATCACATCAAAATTATTATTCTAATATGGGCTAGGAACGAATCAATGACCATGTTATTTATGTAGTTACATTGTATCAATATCTGCTTCAACGTTACATACGACCTGTGCATGCAATTGATGAAGAGCACCATGCAGTGTCGTACACATATACCTGTGCATTTAGACACCAGCGACACTCAGACATATACATCAATTCTGAATCGAAATAATGGTTGGCGTAAAACATATCAGCACTAAGATTTCAGGACCACATAGCGTAATTTCATAGTAATCAAATGTCCCAATTTCAGCACATGTAAACGTTGTTGATTTCTTCGAATTGCGTTGTTTGTTGTGGAGCTTGCATAATTAAAGTTAGAACGTGCGCATAACACGCTTTACAAGTTTTGAGTTTATCGGTATATTGATTGATTCGAACATGGTGACATCAATTTGATTTAGCAATATATGGCAGTTTAAATATTTACATATGTTTTACATTTTAATTTTGATTGATGGGACAGACTCAAAATCGAAAGACTCGAAAGTAGCTTGACTTGTTACATGTAACATTAAAGGAGAACAGCATTAAACGTTGCTCAAATCTTTATAATGTTATGAAATGGAACACGTCTCAAATTTAATCTATAAAAATTTGTATTCATCTATAAAATATCATCTAACAAAAGAGTGTCACGTGAATGCCTTCTTTGTTGGTCAATGCATATTACAATTAAAGTTTAATTGGCAAAATATTTCCCAAAAATGTGTTGTTATATGCAGTTTGAATAACTCCAACTGCCAAAAATTTGCAATTCGAGGGCGATGCACTCCATACACATGGATCTTTGTTAATTAAACATGAGCAGATAGCCTAGTGTAGCGGTGTAATGTGATAGTCTCCTCTTACAAATATTTACTCCCACCGGTAGTTAATGTTAGAGCTTTAAGGAAGTATATCCATGGATGATTGATAGCATTACAAAACTGGTGAAATAAAAAAAATTAACGATATATGACGTCTATTAACGAAACATGTTTAGTCATTTAAGTATGTGTGGGGGAGGGGGGGGGGGGGGGTCGTAAGATATTACAGGTTAGATATAGACCAGAGCTTGGTTCCCTATGGCCATGTGGTCTAAAACGTTGTTGTCTAATTAACATTCATTGGTCGAGGGCAGGTCAAGTACTTTTCCAATATCTTATGGTTAACTAACTATTATGTTGTTTAAACCTATGTATTATGTTCGGTTGTGAAACATGTTATAACAATTTATACAAGTCATGCTGGATGTCTTCCAGGGTAGAACCAGTACTAAGAAATGCAGAAAAGTGTCTTCCTTAAGGATACCACATATAACTATCCGGTTCTGGATTAGCTCTACCACTGGTTCACTGTATTGTAAAAAAATATGCTATTTTAATAATTCTTAAAATTTGAAAAATCTGATATAGTGCCTGATAAACTGCTTTGAATATTTGTATAGACGTTTTCGTTGCTAGGTTTGAAGCTTTGACTGTCGGTTATTTCTCTACAAATGCTGACAGACATATATATTGCAGTATTCAGGGGTATACAAAAATACGTTTGCAAGATTATGATATACCCAATACAAAATGTAACACTACTATAACTAAAAGTTAGAATAACTATATTTTATTTCCATAACAGCACATATTAGATGAGAAATTATTTATATCAATCAAAAGCAATTAGGCAAAAATGCATGATCACAATTTCTCTCAACATTAGGTACGGTCATTCCCTATATTTGAAACGAAATGAAATGATTATTTGTGATATTTTATTACTTTTCGGCATATGACCTACAGGTGTAGGAGTGAAATAACACATACTATTTTGTTAAATTGATCTGGGGCAATAACATTACTGACTCATCGTTCAGTATTTTTAGTAGACCTCGGTTATTGTACTTGGTTAATTTACGACTTGCCGGAACATCTAAAAAACGTCGATTTGTCATGGTAAAATGACGTCATTTTGCGATGCTACTTAATACGATGACTGGTAGTAATTCTCCAATTCGAAAAGGTGAAATCTCGCTCTCGTGCGTGACGCGATCTGTGCGTGACTTGAGCTCAGGGGAATCAAATCACACCCTAACAAACCGCAGTGGTGCTTCTGGCAGTAGTTAATTACAACAAAGTTTCATAAAACAGCTATAAAAAGAAAAAAAAAAACAATACAAGATATAAATGAAAATAAAAAAATAAGTTTCTCATGATAAAATAAAATTACTTTTAATCGTTCTGTGCGTGTTTGTATACTTTAATTAATGCTTGATTTCTGGTGATGGGTGGGGTAATTTGTAAACTTGAGAAGTTTTGTATTAATTATTTTTATCAATATCCCTACTATCATTTACAAATAGGGAATGGTTATAATTTATTTGTTTTATAGTTCATGCGACATGACGGATTTTATTAATAATTCTTGTCTTTTTATAGATGTATTATCTACCAAATTTCGGACCCAACTGGCGACATGCATGTTGCACAGTTAATGGGCCTTTTTGTTTAAAACGTAGGTAAATGATTTAAAAAAAATCATTATGACTATAACATATCAATATAATCTAAATGTAGTTTTTTTGCAAAAATCTATGATTTTCTTTTATTTAAGAGAGCTTTGAATGAATTACAGACGTTTCGTACTACCAAATTGAGGTTTCGTACCACACATATGTTAATGTATAAACTTTACAGTGTTTCACACCATGATTAGGTGTCACAATCATTTACTTGCGGTATTTGTTTGTAGTGTGTGATAGTATTAGATTGTTATTATTTGGGGTTGAAACGTAACTAAAATACATTTTATTTTGTTTTATACATTTATTGTATTAACGAGAAATTTGGTATATTTATTGTAAATTTACACCATATACTACAGACAAAAATCACACAAAATAATATACATACAATTTTGATTTTATCATATTTACAACATTTACGTGTATCACATTGTGATGCATGACCACGACGAGATATATTTGCTTTCTTTAATAAATAGACAATAGACAATAGACAATATTTTATTTGAGTAATGTAGGCCTCTGGCCCATAATACATTTTTAAACACATGGTAAACGTGGAATCTAACAAATTAACATTCATCATACGAACATTATAATTTCAATACAGTTTTGATATGATGAATGCAATATATTTATATAAATATATATTGTTATTTTTAACGTATTGACTGTTCTGTTGTTTTGCTCGTGATCAATGTTTGTGTCTATCTTATTTCAAATATTGAAAAAAAGAAAAAAGGTAAAACACAATTTCTAGATTTAATTCAAGTCATTATGTTTTAAGTAATTTTGTTTTAAGATTGGAGGTAAAGAGTTCTTTTATTAAACATCTCAAATACAAACTTTGCCAGTTTGATTATCTTGTCAGAATTGGCTGTACTCACCAAACTGTAGAATTCATATACATTATGGTAGTTGTGATCGTTATAGTTAATAATATCAGCAAGATATTGATTACGTAGATCGTTATAAAAGGTACATGTCAAGACAGCGTGAAATTCATATCCTATTTCTTGTGAGTTACACAAAATACATACTTTATCAGCATAAGCAACATTTGTATGTCTCCCTGTTTCAACAAATAACGAATGTTTTGAACAACGCAGTTTTGAGAGTGCAATTTTATATTTTAAAGGGATTTTCAAAGTAAGGTATTCAAAGTAAGATATGAGCACAATCTGTTACACTTTGTTTAAATCTTAAGATAAATAAATGCTCATCACCAATGTCTTGTGATATCCAAGCGAAACCAAACCCGTATTGAAAAAGTAGTGTTTTGACCTTCGTAGCCCAAGTTACCCTCCCAGCTTCATCTAAATGACGTAGCATAATATAGCATTGCTTAGGGTATCTTGAATTGTTCATTTTGAGAAGACGTAACCAATACTTCACACACTTACTATAATAATTTATAAACAATGGAAACCTACCACACTCACCTCTTGAAAAGGCGTGAAATGTATTTTTGTACAATTTTAAATAGCGAGAGCAGAATTGACTATGTACGTTTTCAATTTGCGTTGCGTACTCAAAACCCCATAACTCTGATCCATAAGTGAGGATAGGTGTGACCATAGTGTCGAATAATTTAAAAAGTTCATTGTGATCAAAATATCCAACATTTTTTTGAAGTTTATAAATAGAAATTATGGCCTTTTTACTTTGAACGGCGAGCATATCTTTAGCTTTCGACCATATTAGTCTTGGTGTAATGTATAAGCCCATGAATTTATAGCAAGGAACAGTTGTGATATTTGTCCCGTTATATGTCCAGATTTCATTTCTGCGTAAATAGCCGCCGTTTCTAAACACTATGATTTTGGTTTTCTTAAGATTAATTTTCATACCCGTTCTGTTACAAAAATTTGAAATTATATTAATCTGCGACTGTAAAAGTCGAACAGTATCACTGCAGTTGGCAATGTCATCAGCATACACAATGGCATATATATCTTCAACTTCCTCAGTTATATGAATACCATTTGCACATGACTGTTTCAATTCATCAACTAAATCATTAATAAAAAGATTAAATAAAATCGTGCTTAATTTACAGCCTTGTCTGCAACCAATATTACAGTTAAACATCTGTGTATACTTGTTATTTCCATATCTGACACATGATGAAAGCTTAGAATACATTTTATGAAGGAGGGATAAGAGTTTCCCACCCATTCCTTTACGAATAAGACTATTAAATAATTGTACATGGTTAATTGTATCGAACGCTTTGGTAAAATCAACAAATAAACAATAAAATCTCCCACCTTTTTTGCTTAGATATTTCTGTACCATTGCGTGTAATGTAAATAAATTATCAATAGTTGAATACGCATTTCTAAAACCAGACTGAGCTTGATCAATTTTATTATTATTTTCTGCCCATTCATTAAATCTATTAAACATCATTCCTGTTAAAATTTTATTTAAAGTGTCTATGAGTGAAATGCCACGGAAATTGTTTGGATCATTTAAATTTCCCGCTTTATGAAACGGACAAAGAATACTTTGTCCCCATGCTTCAGGAAGACTCGAGGTGTCTAATACCCTATTATAAAGGGGAAGCAATACATCTGACATGTCGGTAAGGGTGCATTTAACCATCTCTGATAATATTCCACTAGGGCCTGTGGATTTCACAACTTTTAATTTCAGAATACTCCTCTTTAACTCTGCTAATGAGAAAGAGTCATTAAACATGTCATCTACAATAAAAGTGTATTTGTGAAATGATACATAAAACTCAGAAAATTTCAATTTGTGACAAAAAACTGCATCCCTGGTATATATTCTTCCAAGAAGATAAATAGAATGATACACATTCACCTGCTGTTATACCGAAGTACTATATAAAATGTAAAAAAATGGTCATTTTGGAAAGATATACACGGAAATGGAACGTCCTTCCCCGTAACGGCCGCCTCCCCCTCCCCCACCTGCATAAACATTCTATTTTTTTTAATTTATAGAATCAATTTCTTTTTTTTTCAATGTATTTTATGTTTGCAGAGTGCATCTAAGATATGAATAATTTATCCCCCCCCCCCCAAAAAAAAATGAACAGAAATTTAGAGATGCTTTAGAAATGCATAGATTTGTGTTATTTAAAAAATGTTTATATTTAATAAAGTCAGCGAATAATTAATAAGTTGAAATAAATAAAAATAGTTTAAAATATATTATTATACACATGTTCAACTGTTCGAAGAGAAAAACAGAAAATGTTTTCTTTTGAAAAAAAATGTAGTTCTACCTTAATAAAACATTGGTAGACAGTTTTCTTTATTTACAAATGGACATGTGTTTGGTTTAAATCGTTCAATGTATCAACATCCATAAGTATGTTACAAAAAAGTACTTCTTAAGAGAAAAGCCCTAATGCATACGCCGATAATTAGAAAACATACAGCAACGCCAACTGTTCCGGCTATAAATGCGACAGGGACATCAGAATTATCTTCAGTTTGTTGTTTACATCGTGATGATGTTAACTCTGATAAAGGTGTCGTGGAAACTGGAGCTACCTTTATAAATGGAAAAGAAATTCACCAAAGTAAGTTATGAAATGAGAACAGAAGAAGAGTATGTATATTGTACGAAACAAAAGCATATTGTGCGGTGAATTATTTTGAGCCCTCATGTTTTCTTAAAATAAGTACTACATTCATGTTAGTTCTTTTGTATTGTCTAGAGTTGTTCTCCTATATTTGCTCTCACGTCAATCAATAATTACGTTTATTAAGGTCTTGTGTTTCATAAAATAACTACATACATGTTAGTTTCGTTGTATAGTGCAATAAGTTATAAATATGTTTTTTCCTACATTCCCACGTAAATCAATATTTGTTAGATGTTGCATATTCATTAAAAATAAAATGTTTGGTTGTTTTGAAATTAGGTATTTATGCTTAAGGTGTATTTCATATTAAATTGATGTGTTAATAGTTAATCTAAAATGTACAGAAACTGGTTTTGTTCCTGTATTCATTTCTTACCGTCAAACTGTTCATATATCTGCATATCAAGACATTATATACCCAATTGATATTTAGGTGATACAGGATTTTGTTTTATTTTTAAAACCGCTTGTACATAGTACAATAATCATGAACATTAAATAAACATTTACCATTACACACCTATATGTATCATTCTTTCAGGTCAATTATGACATATGCTGCCTTCATATGTTCGAGAACAGTGATAAGTGTAACACAACCCATCAGAACCAAAAAGTTCGCATTCATTATTACACTCACATGTAAAATTACTGCCGTGCCATTCTTACTTACACACCTGACTGGACGATACGATTCACAAATTGGCGCTAGAAATATCTTAGAATATTTTTGTTAAAACACTCGTGCACAGGCTTGAAAAATTTCAAATTGCTATCACGGTAATCAGATTTAATTTTCATTGTATTGGAGATTGTGTGTGTGCCTTTATTCTAAACCAATATAAGAATTGTTTTTGTGACTTAACAATGCGTAGGTCCATGACTTAGTTTATGCATTAAAATAGAATTATTGCGGGTTTCATGTTAAAGTTTTTGATTACTTTTACTCTTTCTAAGAAGTACCACAAATCCTACTCATAGCGATTCTTTTTGATGAAATTACATTTTAAATACATTTTAATCAGTAGTGATATGCAAACCTAAAGTCGAGAAATTATAATAAGATTCAGATCTCTAAACTGCAAGTATATTGTTATATAAATGTCAAAACTCTTACTTATTTCACTCATACGATCTACTGTATTGCATGATCTTCCCGCCCATCCATTTTGGCTTCCAAATAAACACTCGCAACTATTATTGCAAACTGATGGTTAGATGGATTGTTACATTTGCTATTGCATTTATATTCACAAAAACGTCCATAGTGTGTTTGATTACAATTGTTACAGTGTCCAGTGACAATGTCGCATTTTCTCTCTAAGCAGTTCGAGTTACACGATTCGTTACACAATCTTCCCCAGTAGCCGTTAGTACAGGGTACACACAAATTGCCATTATAATTATACTGAAAATCAGGACAGTGGCAACCAATTGATGATTGTAAACACGGATAACAGACTCCATCAGATTTCATGTAGTATCCTTCCGCACATCCTTCATTACACAACCCTGTATATATATAACACGTGTTGTTCTTACACCCGACTGGACAGTGCGATTCACATGTTGATTTACATCTTCCTGGAGGACATACATCACAAAATGACGGCGAAGAACATGACATACAATTCAAATTACATGGATTACATGTGATAGCAGCACCATAACTAGTCCGGTAGTACCCACCGTGGCATGTGTTACAGTGACTACTGTTCGTGCATAGTTTACAGTTAGAAAAACATTTTGAGCAGTAACTATAATTGTCGGTAAAATAGAACTGAAAATAACCATCAATACATCCATGTGTACAATCGGTTTTGGAGCATGCTCCATCTTTACACGCATTACAAGTCTCGCTACAGAGTTTGCCATAACGTCCAGGTGTACACTTGGAACAAAATGCTGCGCTGTTACAGTACACACAATTTTTCGAACATTTTTCACATGATGTATATTCCAAGGATTCAGATGTATAAAACACATCATTACACACAGTACACAAGTTAGCATATTTACATGTCGTACAATTGGCCCGACAAGGATAACAGATTCCCTGGTAATTGTAATAGCCGGTTCTACATTCTGCACATGCACCGTTTGTATCGCACGTCACACAGTTTATATCGTCACATGATGCAGCAGCGTTAGCAAAAACTGAAATATGCAAAATATTAAATTGATATGATGATGCGGTTATAATTTTTAATTTGATTATTAACCTTATACACATCATTTGATAGTGTATATTCATTAAACAATTGTTGTTATTGTTTATATGGCGTTGTCAAAAATTAAAAACGTTTAAGGCTATAATGTTTGATTTGATTATATAACTTTTACTCAATTGATAACCAGATAATATGTTTATAAGATTAATATAATGACATTGGTTTATATGAATCATCATAGTCGTTATTAAAACGACAAATATTTCGTAGTAATCTGGACAAAACTTTAAAAGTTCACATATGTCACCAATCCCCATAATTCACAATGTAGATCTCAATGGATTTTTCGTCAAAATGAATTGTTATATACTTTCGTCGTATTCGTATCAAAATGTGAATACATGTTTAATGTTAATAAATGTTAAATCGACAAAATATTTATAACAACCGATAATATCAGAGTGGTAAATTATATGTTTAATGGATATTTAGGCAATTGTTATTATCAATATATAATACCTACAGTTTTGAAATACGTTTTAAAACAGGAAGTGTGGCAATAAATTAAACAATATAAACTTACCAAAAAGTACACTCAAATAATAAGCCAAAACGGTGTGCGTGGTTAAAGCCATTTTATCATTTAGTTATTACGACCTAAAATTATACAATACAACCAACATCACAGAGTTTGTTATGTAAGGACATTTGAAAGACAGTATCTATATTTCTATCTAACACATGTATATACAAATACATATATAAGAATGTTCTTCCTTTAATAATATACCTGATACGAGAGCGACTATCGCTTCGCCCATAAGCCTCGTGGCGTCGTTTTTCCTAGTAAGTACAACGTAATACAACGTAGTGTTTAATTATTGTTTAATTAGTGACGGTTCGTTTGTCTAAGAAAAGTGGTAGGACAGTAACCAATATCAATCGAATTATTCGACTAGCTGCCCGCACCAGGCCAATTACTTTAATTCTCAGTCTGAATTAAGATTTCTCTCGTGTATATTTAAATTTATACTCCATGTTACATGAGTGCTTCCAATTAAGTAATTAAAATAGCACATCATTGAGTTTTATAATCGTTTGCATAATATATCGAAATGTTGTACTGTTCTTGACATAGTCACAGTGGTAATAATAGTATTAGTAGTAGTAGTTACTGTAGGAATAGTAGAAGTAGTAGTATTACTAATAGTAGAAATAGTAGTAGTAATAGTTATAGTAGTAGTGGTGGTAATAGCATCAGCAGTAGCAGTAGTAGTACATGTAATAGTAGTAGTAGTAGCAGTAGTAGAATAAGTAGTAGTAGTAGTAGTAGTAATAGCAGCAGTAGCAGTAACATAAGCATTAACAGTAGCAGTAGAAACAGAAGCAGTAGCAGTAGTAGTAGTCATAGTAGTAGTAGTAGTAATATTGTCGGTAGCAGTAGTAGTGGTAGCAGTAATTGTTGTAGTATACGTCTTTGAAGTAATTCTGACTGATTTGCTCGCTATTTTACTATTAGTTGTTCTGAATTTTCATTCCTATCACACATGTTAGCCGTATGTTTATATTAATATGTTGGTGAACATCAAAGTTTAAAGTGTATACATGACCTACAATATCTCATTTCTATATTAAAAATCCATATAAGCACATCAGTTTCAATTATGTGTCTTTATGTACGAGTGAAGTAATACTACTCAATCTCAAGCCTGAATGGTCATTATTACAACCACATATACACATTTAATGTTTAATGTTTCCTCATTCGGTTTACAAGTTAGTTTCTCCTTGATATTACAAGTATATTCAACCGTGTACAATCTATAAACATGTAACTTTAAACGTGTACCTGTATTTGCTAAATATTTAAACTTGTTAGGCGTGTATTCCATACTGCATGGTATATATAATATTATCTGATTATGCACGTTACGTTTTAGTCTTACACAAATGATACTGCATTTCATTCAAACGTAAATAATAAGTGTTTTTATTTACATTATATATTTTCAACAAAGATCCACCTTTAGAAAATCACTGTATATTAAACTGATTAGCCTAAATATGCATCTAATTTAACTGCAACTGACAAATGTTCACACTAAGTTACTAAGTGGCTTCACAACACTACGTAATAAAAAAGATTGTGTAAAAGTTAGTGCTTCGTTGACTAATTTAAAAAAGTAGTCTAAAGTGTACTATACCGTCTCCCGTCGTCTAGTGGTTAAGGTGTCTGCATTCGAAGCGGGATGTCAGATGTTCGAAACTGAGAAAAAGCACTTTGGATTTTTCTCGACCCCGCCGATTGCTTACCCAGCCGTTAGTAAAACTGAAGGGTACGGAATGTCTAACAGCCTGACGCCTGGCAACGATAGCTTTCGGGAAGTAACTGTGTACAGCATAAAAATGTCTCATAAGCCCAGTGTGTCTGGCCCTTTCAATAAGGGGTGACACTATAATAAACAAACACATTACTTTTACTTTACTTTTACTTTTACTTTTACTATTATTTTTACTCTTTTTACTTATTTTACTTGTACTTAAAAACGTTCTTTAAATGTATTCACTTGGTATGGGATTTAGCAAATGTACAATTGTTATACAGTAGTAATGGTCAAAGTGTTAGTCAATGTTAGATAAAAAATGCAATGTCAAACAACAATTATATTATTCCAGTTTTATATGTACACATACGATCTTTTAGCAAAGTATTTGTTTGAGATTATGCCTTAAATATGCTGCACCTATATCAAACGAATATCACTATAATATAATTATACATCAATTAAATAATATCGTATCTATCATATCATTATCAAAAGAGCAGTTAAACCATTTAAAATACATAATGTGGCGTAATGCCATCTTACGGCAGTCTTATGTTTACCGGTGAATGTCATAATAAGAGCTAATTTCGCTCTAGTCTGTTGCTGTGCAGTTTAAATGATATGAATGCATACAATTTTGAAGAAACTATATTAAAAATAGAGAAATACGAGTAAAAAAAAACAACATTTTAGTTTCTGGTTCAAAAGACTTCGCCGTGATTCGTTTGTTCCGTAAACGCTTGCACGATATAATTTGCATAATTTATTCCTAAAGTATTTTCTAAACAATACTTTCGCCAACAAATCTACGCAAAAAATGAACAGAAATTGTACCGGTAGTATTTTAGTCTATACAAGTGACCGTCTTAATCGTGAAAAAGTATATATAAATGAAAAAAAACAAAAACACGTGAAATGAGTGAAAAAAGAAAAGTGATACGTTGGAAGATTATTATTTCGAACTCATGGCAGGTAGAGATGGGAATAATGGGTCGTTAGCCATATTTATCACAACCTTTAGACCTATATGCTTTTTTTCGCTTATTTTTAATAAAAAATACAGTGATAAATGGGCATTACACCACTTTAACATATTAAGATATCAAAGCTATAATCGTATATAGAAATGATGTCAAATTTAAAGCTGATACTGAGCATGAATGTTAAGCAAATGAATGGTGAAACATTTCAGTATTTGGCATATGAAAATACAACTGTTGATTAGATTGACACAATTATTTTACGGGTGCAAATAAGATAATGAACATTAATTGAGTTTATTGCGATATTAACATTAGCTTTATTTTGTGGCAAATTTGAATACGATTCGTCTAAACCTGTAGCATATCTAATTGTTACCCAGAGATAATCGATTCGCGGATAAATTCAAATTCAAATTCGAAATGTTTACATGCTTTGAGATAATAACAGAACTAGAAAAATACCCTTACTGATAGGGAGATCATTATAAAACATATTTGAGGACAATGTCATATGACGACGGCGTAATTTGTTATGGGAGATAGTCCGTTAAAAAAAAATAGTTTAAAATGAGAAAAACATTACTGTTAGGACGTCATCATAACCGATGTCGAGAAGTCCCCATTGATATTTATCCTATGAAGATATTAAATAATAGATATGATAGTAAATGTAAAGTTGATACTGACTATCAGCACGAGGGTCCTACATGGTCACGTGGTCTAAGGCGCCATCTCAACGTCACTTACCTCTCACCACTAAGGTCGTAGGTTCGAGTCTCGACCGCTCCATAAAACTGTATGCGATAAAATTTGCCAGATACTTGTGGAGGGACGGTGGTTCTACTCAGATTCATTATGATGTCTTCCTCTACCAATAAAGTACAGATGTCATATATAGCCTGACATGTGTTGAAAATGGCGTTAAACGCCATTCAAAATGAAATCAGCATAAATATTATGATCTTACTTACAATGGCGTCTTGTGTAGTTGTATTTAATCGCGGAGTTGTTCTCATATTGAATTATCAAAATTTACGTTAATATGGAATTTCATAACACTTCCACTTTTAATAGAAATTCCTCTTTGCGTTAATCATACTAAGTGTTAGAGGTGAATGATGGCTTAACCCAATGTTAAATTTGAATAAACAGTATAGCTTTTAATGGGAAAAATCATATACCGAATAAGCTATTCATGTAAAGTTGAAAATAAATGAAATAACTTCCTTCTTCGTTTTACAAACCTGTTTCTCCACTTTATTATTTCATTGTCAAGTACACACGGGTGTACAATTTATAAACAGTTCAATATAATAACCGCGCAGTGTGATAGCAACTTATTTACATATACCAAAGTATACAACTATAATCATGTTTTACAAGTTTTAGTTATTATTTACAATTCAGACCACTGACACATATAAACAAAAAATAAAATGAGTGACACTATTCATGAAAGGTTGAACAAAATATTTGTACTGTGTAAGAGTTCACCTCCATTATTCAGACACTTGTCTTAAGCAGCCACATTTGCTATTTCACATTTTTACTATTTCAGAATAAATTAACATGTATAAAGCAACAATCTTTCTTAAAAGGCCACTTTTGCTCTTTTCACTGATTGATTGCTTTAGACAGATTTGACTTATAATGACGTATCGTGAATAATGTAATATTTTATCATTAATGTATAAAGGTATACAGTACCAGGTGTATCGTATTGCACATCAGCAAGAATCAGTATTCTTGTATAGAATATATAAATAATAGGACCGAGACAACGACCATGTTAAGCACTATCCCTTATTCATATACAGTCAACCCTATGTAGGCGGTCAACCTCCATTAAGCAATCACTTGTCCCAAAATAACTTGTATTAAGCAACAATCTGTTTTATAGAGCCAATTTTGCTCTTTCTCTTAACTGGCTGATTAAGGCAGATTAGACTTCAGCTAAACTTCTTTCATGTCTGCTTCAACGTTACAGAGAACGCATTCAATCATTTGCAACATACAGTTGACGAAGAGCAGTAGTCATCGTCAGACACAAATATACATGTATGTACATTTAGACACGAGGAGTTCTGGTTCAACGTTACAGAGAACGCATTCAATCATTTACGACATGCAGTTGACGAAGAGCAACAGTCGTTGTCGTACACATATGTACATGAATGTACATTTAGACACGAGGAATTCTGGTCCAAAGTTACAGAGAACGCATTCAATCATTTACGACATGCAGTTGACGAAGAGCAATAGTCATTGTGAGACACATATATACATGTATGTAAATCTAGACACGAGGAGTTCTGGTTCAACGTTACAGAGAACACATTCAATCATTTACGACATGCAGTTGACGAAGAGCAACAGTCATTGTCAGACACATATATACATGTATGTACATTTACTCACGAGGAGTTCTGGTTCAACGTTACAGAGAACGCATTCAATCATTTACGACATGCAGTTGACGAAGAGCAATAGTCGTTGTCGTACACATATGTACATGTATGTACATTTAGACACGAGGAGTTCTGGTTCAACGTTACAGAGAACGCATTCAATCATTTACGACATGCAGTTGACGAAGAGCAACAGTCATTGTCAGACACATATATACATGTATGTACATTTAGACACGAGGAGTTCTGGTTCAATGTTACAGAGAATGCATTCAATCATTTACGACATGCAGTTGACGAAGAGCAATAGTCATTGTCAGACACATATATACATGTATGTACATCTAGACACGAGGAGTTCTGGTTCAACGTTACAGAGAACACATTCAATCATTTACGACATGCAGTTGACGAAGAGCAATAGTCATTGTCAGACACATATATACATGTATGTACATTTACATACGAGGAGTTCTGGTTCAACGTTACAGAGAACATATTCAATCATTTACGACATACAGTTGACGAAGAGCAACAGTCATTGTCAGACACATATATACATTTATGTACATTTACACACGAAGAGTTCTGGTTCGACGTTATAGAGAACGCATTTAATCATCTACGACATGCAGTTGACGAAGAGCAATAGTCATTGTCGGACACATATATACATGTATGTACATTTACACACGAGGAGTTCTGGTTCAAAGTTACAGAGAACGCATTCAATCATTTACGACATGCAGTTGACGAAGAGCAACAGTCATTGTCAGACACATATATACATGTATGTACATCTAGACACTAGGAGGTCTGGTTTAACGTTACAGAGAACACATTCAATCATTTACGACATGCAGATGACGAAGAGCAGTAGTCATTGTCAGACACATATATACATGTATGTACATCTAGACACGAGGAGTTCTGGTTCAACGTTACAGAGAACACATTCAATCATTTACGACATACAGTTGACGAAGAGCAACAGTCATTGTCAGACACATATATACATGTAAGTACATTTACTCACGAGGAGTTCTGGTTCAACGTTACAGAGAACGCATTCAATCATTTACGACATGCAGTTGACGAAGAGCAATAGTCGTTGTCGTACACATATGTACATGTATGTACATTTAGACACGAGGAGTTCTGGTTCAACGTTATAGAGAACGCATTCAATCATTTACGACATGCAGTTGACGAAGAGCAGTATTCATTGTCAGACACATATATACATGTATGTACATTTAGACACGAGGAGTTCTGGTTCAATGTTACAGAGAACGCATTCAATCATTTACGACATGCAGTTGACGAAGAGCAATAGTCATTGTCAGACACATATATACATGTATGTACATCTAGACAGTAGAAGTTCTGGTTCAACGTTACAGAGAACACATTCAATCATTTACGACATGCAGTTGACGAAGAGCAACAGTCATTGTCAGACACATATATACATGTATGTACATTTACACACGAGAAGTTCTGGTTCAACGTTACAGAGAACACATTCAATCATTTACGACATACAGTTGACGAAGAGCAACAGTCATTGTCAGACACATATATACATTTATGTACATTTACACACGAAGAGTTCTGGTTAAACGTTATAGAGAACGCATTCAATCATTTACGACATGCAGTTGACGAAGAGCAATAGTCATTTTCGGACACATATATACATGTATGTACATTTACACACGAGGATTTCTGATTCAACGTTACAGAGAACACATTCAATCATTTACGACATGCAGTTGACGAAGAGCAGTAGTCATTGTCAGACACATATATACATGTATGTACATTTACACACGAAAAGTTCTGGTTCAACGTTACAGAGAACACATTCAATCATTTACGACATACAGTTGACGAAGAGCAACAGTCATTGTCAGACACATATATACATTTATGTACATTTACACACGAAGAGTTCTGGTTAAACGTTATAGAGAACGCATTCAATCATTTACGACATGCAGTTGACGAAGAGCAATAGTCATTTTCGGACACATATATACATGTATGTACATTTACACACGAGGATTTCTGATTCAACGTTACAGAGAACACATTCAATCATTTACGACATGCAGTTGACGAAGAGCAATAGTCATTGTCAGACACATATGTACATGTATGTACATTTAGATACGAGGAGTTCTGGTTCAACGTTACTGAGAACGCATTCAATCATTCACGACATACAGTTGACGAAGAGCAATAGTCATTGACAGACTCATATATACATGTATAGTCATTGTCAGACACATATATACATGTATGTACATTTAGGTACGAGTTCTAAAACAATTTTGAATCGAAATAATGGTTGGCTAATACATTATCAACACTAAACATTCAAGAAAACACAGCCTAATTTCATAGAAAAATGTTCCAAAAAAGTTGTTGTTATCAATTTCAACTCATTGTAACAGCGTCAATTCTCTAATATTGCATTTTGTTGCGGCGACGTATTTTGCGATAGAAGAAAATGTACTGTATTGCATCTTGAAGATAGACATTCAGAAAAAAACTTGAATATAAGAAAAAAAAATCGATTTTCCTATCCTCTGCTGCTGAAAATATGCCCTTTTTACATCATTTTAGACGCACCGGCCAATAAATATGATTCTATATTCGCCTTCCACTGTAAATAACTAAAACGTATCACTTAATTACTTAAAACTTGGTCCATAAATGCATCAATGCTCTTTCGCCTTGAATATTCAACTCATAAAACTGGAACATGATATTAAGAGTAGTCCCACACATATCACAAAATACAAATATTGAATCATAGAATTACATAATTTCTTCACTATCCACTGTAATAATCAGTGTCATATTTGAATAAAAGGATTTAAGACATGTATATGGAACAACAAAATCGGATGAATATTATATACATAAGACCGCATGTGGCATTCACATACGTTCAGTAAAGCAATCTAAATGCAAATTTTAAAAGGTTATTAGTTACAATGTACAATGCTTACATAATAATTTCTTATAATGATGTTCACGCAACACAAAACTATTTCATAATTCTTTTCATAACTTCAAATTTTATTTTAACAAGTTCGCAAGCTTACAAACTTAAGTGAAACAGACCCTCGATTGTCAAAAACAATAATAATATCACATGTGTTTTTATCATATCGAAAACTACATTTTCTGTATAGTAGCAATTGCTAATAACATTTTTTTTACAATCTAAATATATAAGGCTCGAACTCATTTTAGGTAAAACAATATTAAACATATGCAGATAAAGTGTCATGCTCAAGGATATCACATTTCGGCAGTGGCGAGGATCCAAAAATCGATCCCCCAGCTTTGGGTATGATATTCTGCCACTAAACCATGCGCATTGCTTGCTTTACACTTTGTGTAAAGATTGTATCGTTGTGTTGAGACGAACTTTCTGAGATCAGTTTTTACACTAAACATGTGTTGATTTCTCAGAGGTTGATTATCAAGTGATCTAGCAGTATATGACAGTTTAAATATTTACATATGTTGTACTTTTCAATTTTATTTTATATGACGTACTCGCGGTCGAAAGACTCGAACATGTAGCTTGACTAGTTAACAGTTAAGCCTTTGTCAAATCTTTATAATCTTATGCAATGGATCATATCTCACATATGGTTTTATCATATCGGCTATGAAATCTCATTTCACAAAGACAGCATCACGCTAATGTCTTCTCTTCTTTGTCAATTAAAGCATACTTTAATTAAAATTTCGTTAAAATTTCTTTAAAACGATTTTTAAGTTTTGTTTATTTACTACTTCAACATTCCTACTATCTAAAACAATATGTAAAATAACACAGTTAAATATCGTATTCAATAAAATTAGAGAATTATAGGGTCTATGTGATCAAAGTTAGGGAAAATCATGCATTCATACAATTACAAGTAATAATCAAATAAATATTGATAGTCCATGTGTGTAAATCATATGGGATAAAAGAGCATCAAATCGTACATGTATATCCTATAATAACTGGTATCTTAAAGTTTGTTCACAGTTGTTACAAATCTTCCTTTGTTCCTTCATTTAGTCAGTTATTGTACTATGCTAATAATATTATCACTCAATTAGCATTAATGATCCTCTATATATTGTCTGTTCTCTTACTTATACAGTAATATACATAGCTACACATGCTTTAAATCTTATTTTACAAATTCACGTTTTCATATTCAGTTCGCGTCATTGTACTGTATGGAGTTTCCTCCCCTGACACGTGGCATAACTCTGTATATGTTGACATACTTCCTACATCTGAAATGATATCAAACGTTTACGATGAAAGATATAAATGCAGGTATGAATAAATGTTTAATTTATATATCACATATATGCTAAAAGTAAATTTCAGATAGTTTGAGAGAAAGACAATATCATTTTTGAAGGATACCGGATTTGAAAGGAGACGAATATGTTGTTAAAAGGTTGGAATTCAACCATTACCTAACCATCCGGTCATGTTCTTTTAATACCACACAGCCGTGTCAATCATATAGGTGTATAGTAACAGCGGCATGGTCAAGGTATTATAATTTGGTATCGTGATACTAAATATGTAAAATATAATGTCAACAGCACTTTCAGTATTTATGTATTTTAACATACGAACGATGTATACGTTATTTATTTATTCAACTCGTTTTAATCTATTTAAAGCCTGACCTGTTATTTCAATACATGTACCAATGGCATTTATTACCGTTGTCACGTTATTGGTAAATATCATATCCTATAATGTGGAACTTGAAAACTCTATTTTGCCTTGTGGAAGGGGATGCACGTGAACATATATTGTATTTCATTTTGTTTCATTGTTAAATGTAATAATACTTTTATTGATTGTTATATTTTATTTTCACATCATGGTACCGTTAGCTATGATTCTTGTAGATAACAGAGATTGGAGTAAATTATCGGTTTATCGGTCATGTCACAACTTGATCTACTTAAAGCAATAAATTAATGTATTAAGAAATATTTTGCTTAAGAAACATGATATTTAATCAAGTCATAGTATACTGCCTCCGTACCGACAAGTCCTAGAAATAGCATTGGGCATTTTGAACATCAACCGGTGAAACTTCCAACATCATATCACAAAAGGATTGATATGACTCGGCCAAGGATGAGAACATAAAACATGCGAGTTGAAACTTCACCATTTTCACATATCATGTCTTGTCTAAGCATATTATTACAGTACGAATGAGTTTTATTCACATTTGCTTAACTACCAAAATGTGATGAACGTTATTACTTGTATCAGGAGTGTTTTCATACGATGGGTCAATACGGGAAGCATAAGCAGTGTTTATCGAGGAGGGCTCATTCCTGTAAATGAAAAAAAACAACAACACATCATTGGTTTGATATGAGTTAGCTCGTCTGAATGTAGAATAGTTTTTAATTTAGTTCATAAACATATATAATAATCAAAATAAAATAATAATCACAAAAAGGTATCTAGCATGTTGTCTTGCCTGTTTCATTGTTGATTACTTCTTATGATGATACTTACATCAAATGCAAATCTGTATTAACTTTGATATAAGGTAATTACTATCATTTTTGTATTATATGACATTGTATAAAATTGATCTGATGAAATGAGAATCATTATCAAAGAGATTTGATCTCTGAAAGCCTGGCGTTGTTTATGACTTGGGGAAACTCTACTACAAGCAGTGTTGAGTTTTCAAACTTTTCCTCAAAGTTGAACAATTCCCAAGAGTCAGATTTCAGTAGTTCATCTCTGTATTATTTGTCTTCTAATTATCCGAATATAATTTCATTTATATCACATTCATTTACAGAACGTCAGTATTATTCATATAAATAAAAGTATACATATTTTAGGAGCCAGGTTTTGCCAACAGCAAGATGCTATGCCCAATAATATATTTTTATTTTTTGAGTACGTATTTTGAAAGATGTAGCTTCTATAATTGTTCGATTTTTCAATAACAGTTTGTTTTAGCGAAAAATAATGTGTCAATACCAGCTCAGTTGAAATGACTGTATCTTATTTATATTTCAGCTTTCTAAACACGGTTACGCGTCTGACTATCAATCCAGGGGTCGTGAGTTCGAATCCCCCGCCCGGCAACAGTCTCCGTGATGATTGATATACGACATTGCGTCTCATTATCATTCGTCTCTCACCACTGATTCAAGTGGGAAAGTTATCAGTTACTTGCGGAGACGGGGTGTGCTCGAGTACTGGTTAATCCCAGGAAACAGTGGTTAGGTTAAGTGATCGTCTGTTAGCCCTCGATGGCATAAAAATGACGCTAAATATTCAATCAATCTAAACATATACAAATTATTACAAATGACTAACAAGTACAGAAAATTTGCATCGCCATCTACCGTTTATAAAATATCAGCAACATCTTGACATCAATCTGCATCACTTTTAGATTAGCTAGGCTACCTATTTTCCAAATGATCCCGTCCAGCACAACTTGGACTGGTTTACTCTACCACCTATTCAGCCACAGTCAAGTTACGTACTGGCCATTGTTTGCAGATTTTAAATTAATAATGGTTCACTAAATCTTTTAAAATAATTTTCATTTGACTTTTCTACAAAATATTCACGGTCATAAGCTTTTAAATGCGGTTCAGACAGATTAAAATGTTAAACTATTTTTCACCGTGCATTCATTCTAACAGAGGAGTTTGGGTAAGTAGCCAAACAATTGTGGAGTTCGTCAGAAATACAGCATTGGTACTATGGCCTTTGGTGCAACCTCTAGGTCAAAACGGTGTAAGATGTATGTTAATTCTTAAAACAAGTATAATGTGAACTTAATATTTCTCTTATATAATCTTGTTTAAAACAACTGCACATGCCCCCATTTAATTTTTAATATATTTTTGACAAACTAAAATCATTTCTTGGGTATTATTACACTTTATTGCATTTGCTATGCAAGCACTTTCAGAATTTATGAATACATTTATAGGTTTGAGTATATTTTAAAGAAATATTTGCCTAATTATCTTAAAAATAGCATAGATTTGTTTTAATTAAATGTGTTAACATTTGATAACATCAGCGACTTATTAATAATATGTTAAAATTTAAAAAATAGTATAAAATATACATGTATTCCAATACACTTGCACAATTTTTTGAAAATATTTTTTTTTTTATTCTACTAAAGACTATTTCTACCCCACTATATTTCTTGGTAGGAAACTAATGCCAAAATTATTGTTAAACATTTATTTTTATTAAAATTGAACTTGACCGTGCTTTAAATAGTTCAATGAACTAATACGACTGTAATAAAGTGCTTTTCCAATGAAATAAAACTTCAATTTAAGATTCATCAACTTGAATATTTACATGAATATCAACATGAATATAAACATGAATATAAACGTCAATCTAAACGTGGATATAAACGTGGATATAAACATGAATATAAACGTGGATATAAACGTGAATATAAACGTGGATATAAACGTGGATATAAACGTGGATATAAACGTGGATATAAAAGTGAATATAAATAGGAATATAAACATGAATATCAACGTGAATATAAACGTGGATATAAACGTGGATATAAACATGAATATAAACGTGGATATAAACGTGAATATAAACGTGGATATAAACGTGGATATAAACGTGGATATAAACGTGGATATAAACGTGAATATAAATAGGAATATAAACATGAATATAAACATGAATATAAACTTGAATATAAACATGGATATAAACATGGATATAAACATGGATATAAACATGGATATAAACATGAATATAAACACGGATATAAACACGGATATAAACACGAATATAAACACGGATATCAACACGAATACAAACACGAATATAAACACGGATATAAACACGAATATAAACATGAATATAAACACGGATATAAACACGGATATAAACTTCGATATAAACACGGATATAAACACGGATATAAACACGAATATAAACACGGATATAAACACGGATATAAACACAAATATAAACACGGATATAAACACGGATATAAACACGGATATAAACACGAATATAAACTAAACACGGATATAAACACGGATATAAACACGAATATAAACACGGATATAAACACGGATATAAACACGAATATAAACATGAATATAAACACGGATGTAAACACGGATATAAACTTGGATATAAACACGGATATAAACACGGATATAAACACGGATATAAACACGAATATAAACACGGATATAAACACGGATATAAACACGAATATAAACACGGATATAAACACGGATATAAACATGGATATAAACATGAATATAAACACGGATATAAACATGAATATAAACACGGATATAAACACGGATATAAACACGAATATAAACACGGATATAAACACGAATATAAACATGAATATAAACACGGATATAAACACGGATATAAACTTGGATATAAAAACGGATATAAACACGGATATAAACACGAATATAAACACGGATATAAACACGGATATAAACACAAATATAAACACCGATATAAACACGGATATAAACACGAATATAAACACGAATATAAACACGGATATAAACACGGATATCAACATAAATATAAACATGAATATAAACATGAATATAATCTTGGATAAAAACATGGATATCAACATGGATATAAACGTGGATATAAACGTGAATATAAACACGGATATAAACACGGATATAAACACGGATATAAACTTGGATAAAAACATAGATATAAACGTGGATATAAACGTGAACATAAAAGTGAATATAAAGGTGGACATAAACGTGGACATAAACGTGAACATAAACGTGAATATAAAGGTGTATATAAACGTGGATATAAACGTGAATATAAACGTGGATATAAACGTGAATATAAACAGGAATATAAACATGGATATAAACATGAATATAAACTAGAATATAAACGTGGATATAAACGTGGATATAAACGTGAATATAAACATGGATATAAACATGGATATAAACATGAATATAAACATGAATATAAACTTGAATATAAACATGGATATAAACATGGATATGAACATGGATATAAACATGAATATAAACATGAATATAAACTTGAATATAAACATGGATATAAACATGGATATGAACATGGATATAAACATGAATATAAACATGAATATAAACTTGAATATAAACACGGATATAAACACGAATATAAACACGGATATAAACACGGATATAAACACGGATATAAACACGGATATAAACTTGGATATAAACACGGATATAAACATGAACATTAACATGAATATAAACACGAATATAAACATGAATATGTCAAACCTTATTTCTGAAATTAAATTTATGAAGAAAAATGCATCTGATCGTTAAAAAACAATACATTTAATCAACGAATAACAAATTACAAGCAAAATAAAAATACGGTCAATTGAATAGTTGGATATCGTTCAGTAGAAAAACAGCATGCGCAACAACTGCACATTTACAAACAATATATTTACATGTAATTAATAATTAAGATAAAAACACACTCAAATAACGTCTTGGAATGGCAAAGATAACATAGTGGAAAGAAGACTCACGCGTTTTCTCCAATTTCACTTTAGTTCAAATGATTGATAATTTGTTTGCGCAGATTCATACATACAGATATATAACCTAGTCACTCCATACACGTATATAACTTAGTCACTTCATACAGGTATATAACCTTGTTACTTCATACAGGTATATAACCTAGTTACTCCATACACGTATATAACTTAGTCACTTCATACAGGTATATAACCTAGTCACTTCATACACGTATATAACCTGGTCACTCAATATACGTTAATAACCTTGTCACTCCATACACGTATATAACTTAGTCACTTTATACAAGTATATAACTTAGTCACTTCATACACGTATATAACTTAGTCACTTCAAACACGTATATAACCTAGTCACTCCATACACGTATATAACTTAGTCAATCCATACACGTATATAACATAGTCAATCCATACAGGTATATAACCTTGTTACTTCATACAGGTATATAACCTAGTTACTCCATACACGTATATAACTTAGTCACTTCATACAGGTATATAACCTAGTCACTTCATACACGTATATAACCTGGTCACTCAATATACGTTAATAACCTTGTCACTCCATACACGTATATAACTTAGTCACTTTATACAAGTATATAACTTAGTCACTTCATACACGTATATAACTTAGTCACTTCAAACACGTATATAACCTAGTCACTCCATACACGTATATAACTTAGTCAATCCATACACGTATATAACATAGTCAATCCATACACGTATAATACCTAGTCACTCCATATACATATATAACCTAGCCACTCCATACACGCATATAACATAGTCACTCCATACACGTATATAACCTAGTCGCTCCATACAGGTATATAACCTAGTCAATCCTTACACGTATATTACCTAGTCACTCCATACACGTATATAACCTGGTCACTCAATATACGTAAATAACTTAGTAACTCCATACACGTATATAACTTAGTCACTTTATACACGTATATAACCTAGTCACTCCTTACACGTATATAACTTAGTCACTCCATACACGTATATAACCTAGTCAATCACTACACGTATATTACCTGGTCACTCCATACAGGTATATAATTTAGTCACTTCATACAGGTATATAACTTTGTCACTTCATACAGGTATATAACCTAGTTACTCCATACACGTATATAACCTATTCAATCTTTACACGCATATTACCTAGTCACTTCATACACGTATATAACCTGGTCACTCAATATACGTAAATAACCTAGTCACTCCATATACGTATATAACTTAGTCACTTTATACACGTATATAACCTAGTCACTCCATACACGTATATAACATAGTCACTTTATACACGTATATAACCTAGTCACTCCAAACACGTATATTACTTAGTCACTCCATACACATATATAACCTAGTCAATAACTACACGTATATTACCTGGTCACTCCATACAGGTATATAACTTAGTCACTTCATACAGGTATATAACCTTGTCACTTCATAGAGGTATATAACCTAGTCACTCCATACACGTATATAACCTGGACACTCCATACACATATATAACTTAGTCACTCCATACACGTATATAACCAGGTCACTCCATATACGTTTGTTACCTGGTCATCCATACACGTATATAAGCTAGTCACTCCATACACGTATATTACATAGTCACTCCATATACGTTAATAACCTGGTCACTCCATACACGTTTATAACTTAGTCACTTTATACACGTATATAACCTAGTCACTCCATACACGTATATAACTTAATCACTCCATACACGTATATAACCTAGTCAATCACAACACGTATATTACCTAGTCACTCCATACACGTATATAACCTGGTCACTCCATATACGTATATAACATAATCACTCAATTCACGCATATAACTTATTAACCCCACACATGCATATAACTTAAGTCACTCTATACATGTATCTAATCTAGTCACTCCATACACGTATATGACCTAGTCACCACCAAACACGAATATGACCTTATCACTCCATACACGTATATAACATAGTGACTCCATACACGAATATAACCTAGTAACTCCATACACGTATATAATCTAGTCACTTCATACACGTATATAACCTAGTCACTCCATACACATATATAACTTAGTCACTTTATACACGTATATAAGCTAGTCACTCCATACACGTATATAACTTAGTCACTCCATACACGTATATAACCGAGTCAGTCACTACACGTATATAACCTAGTCAATCACAACACGTATATTACCTAGTCACTCCATAAACGTATATAACCTGGTCAATCCATACACGTATATAACATAGTCAATCCATACAGGTATATAACCTTGTTACTTCATACAGGTATATAACCTAGTTACTCCATACACGTATATAACTTAGTCACTTCATACAGGTATATAACCTAGTCACTTCATACACGTATATAACCTGGTCACTCAATATACGTTAATAACCTTGTCACTCCATACACGTATATAACTTAGTCACTTTATACAAGTATATAACTTAGTCACTTCATACACGTATATAACTTAGTCACTTCAAACACGTATATAACCTAGTCACTCCATACACGTATATAACTTAGTCAATCCATACACGTATATAACATAGTCAATCCATACACGTATAATACCTAGTCACTCCATATACGTATATAACCTAGCCACTCCATACACGCATATAACATAGTCACTCCATACACGTATATAACCTAGTCGCTCCATACAGGTATATAACCTAGTCAATCCTTACACGTATATTACCTAGTCACTCCATACACGTATATAACCTGGTCACTCAATATACGTAAATAACTTAGTAACTCCATACACGTATATAACTTAGTCACTTTATACACGTATATAACCTAGTCACTCCTTACACGTATATAACTTAGTCACTCCATACACGTATATAACCTAGTCAATCACTACACGTATATTACCTGGTCACTCCATACAGGTATATAATTTAGTCACTTCATACAGGTATATAACTTTGTCACTTCATACAGGTATATAACCTAGTTACTCCATACACGTATATAACCTATTCAATCTTTACACGCATATTACCTAGTCACTTCATACACGTATATAACCTGGTCACTCAATATACGTAAATAACCTAGTCACTCAATATACGTATATAACTTAGTCACTTTATACACGTATATAACCTAGTCACTCCATACACGTATATAACATAGTCACTTTATACACGTATATAACCTAGTCACTCCAAACACGTATATTACTTAGTCACTCCATACACATATATAACCTAGTCAATAACTACACGTATATTACCTGGTCACTCCATACAGGTATATAACTTAGTCACTTCATACAGGTATATAACCTTGTCACTTCATAGAGGTATATAACCTAGTCACTCCATACACGTATATAACCTGGACACTCCATACACATATATAACTTAGTCACTCCATACACGTATATAACCAGGTCACTCCATATACGTTTGTTACCTGGTCATCCATACACGTATATAAGCTAGTCACTCCATACACGTATATTACCTAGTCACTCCATATACGTTAATAACCTGGTCACTCCATACACGTTTATAACTTAGTCACTTTATACACGTATATAACCTAGTCACTCCATACACGTATATAACTTAATCACTCCATACACGTATATAACCTAGTCAATCACAACACGTATATTACCTAGTCACTCCATACACGTATATAACCTGGTCACTCCATATACGTATATAACATAATCACTCAATTCACGCATATAACTTATTAACCCCACACATGCATATAACTTAAGTCACTCTATACATGTATCTAATCTAGTCACTCCATACACGTATATGACCTAGTCACCACCAAACACGAATATGACCTTATCACTCCATACACGTATATAACATAGTGACTCCATACACGAATATAACCTAGTAACTCCATACACGTATATAATCTAGTCACTTCATACACGAATATAACCTAGTCACTCCATACACATATATAACTTAGTCACTTTATACACGTATATAAGCTAGTCACTCCATACACGTATATAACTTAGTCACTCCATACACGTATATAACCGAGTCAGTCACTACACGTATATAACCTAGTCAATCACAACACGTATATTACCTAGTCACTCCATAAACGTATATAACCTGGTCACTCCATATACGTATATAACCTAATCACTCAATTCACCCATATAACGTATTCACCCCACAAACGCATATAACTTAAGTCACTCCATACATGTATCTAATCTAGTCACTCCATACACGTATATGACCTAGTCACTCCATACACGAATATGACCTTATCACTCCATACACGCATATAACTTAGTCACTTCATACACGTATATAATCTAGTCAATCCATACACGTATATAACTTATTGACTCCATACACGTAAATAATCCAGCCAATCCATACACGTATATAACCTAGTCACTCCATACACGTATATATTTTAGTCATTCCGTACACGTTTATAACCTAGTCACTTATTCAACGAATTATAACCGAGTCAATCCATACATGTATATAATCTAGTCACTCCATACATACATATAACTTAGTCACTCCATACACTCATATAAATGAGTCACTATATACACGCTTATAACAAAGTCACTCCTTACACGCAAATAACCTAGTCACTTCATAAACGCATTTAATTTAGTCACTCCATACACACAAATTACTTAAGCAATCCATACACGTATATAAATTAGTCACTCCATACATGTGTATAAATTTGTCACTCTATACACGTACATAACTTAGTCACTCCAACAAGTATATAACCTTGTCACTCCTTAATGGTATATAACCTAGTCACTCCATACACGTATATAACTTAGTCACTCTGTACACGTACATAACTTAGTCACTCCAACACGTATATAACCTTGTCACTCCTTAATGGTATATAACCTAGTCACTCAATACACGTATATAACTTAGTCACTCTGTACAGTTATATAACTTAGTCACTCCATACACGCATATAACTTAGTCACCCTACACACGTATATAACTTAGTCACTCCGTAGACGTATAAAACTTAGTAGCTCCATACACGTATATAACAAAGTCACTCCATACCATACACGTATATAACATAGTCACTCCATACATGTATATAACATAGTCACTCCTTACACGTATATTACATAATCACTCCATTTACGTAGATTACCTAGTCATTCCATACACGTATATAACCTAGTCACTTCATACACGCATATAACTTAGTCACTCCATACACGTATATAAATTAGTCTATCCATACACGCATATAAAATAGTCACTCCATACAGGAATATAACTAAGTCACTCCATACATGCATATACCTAAGTCACTTCATACACGTATATAACATAGCTCTTTAATACACGCCAATAATTTAGTAACTCTTTACACGCATATAACGGAGTCACTCCATACATGCATATTACTGAGTCACTATATACACGCTTATAACAAAGTCACTCCTTACACACAAATAACCTAGTCACTTCATAAACGCATTTAATTTAGTCTCTCCATACACACATATTACTTAAGCAATCCATACACGTATAAAAATTAGTCACTCCATACATGTGTATAAATTTGTCACTCCATACACGTACATAACTTAGTCACTCCAACACGTATATAACCTTGTCACTCCATTAGAGTATATTAGGTTATATAACTTAGTCACTCTATACAGGTATATAACTTAGTCACTCCATACACGCATATAACTTAGTCACCTTACACCCGTATATAACTTAGTCACTCCGTAGACGTATCAAACTTAGTCACTCCATACACGTATATAACAAAGTCACTCCATACCATACACGTATATAACATAGTCATACGAAACACGAATATAACCTAGTCACTTCATACAAATATATAACCTAGTCATTCCCTATACGTATATAACATAGCCATTCAATAAACTTTTATTAACTGAGTCACTCCAAACATGTATATAACATAGTCTCTTCATACACGTATATTAGTTAGTCACTCCATACAAGTATATAACCTAATCACTCCGTACACGTATAAAACCTAGTCACTTCATACACGTATATAACCTAGTCACTCCATACACGTATACAACTTAGTCATTCCATACACGTATATAACCTAGTCACTTCATACCATACACGTATATAACCGAGTCACTCGATATACGAATATAACATTGTCACTCAATATACATATATAACCTAGTCACTCCATACACGTATAAAACCTAGTCACTCAATAAACGTTTTATAACTTCGACACTCCAAATGCGTGTATAACCTTGTCACTTCATACACGTATATAACTTAGTCACTCCATACACTTATATAATCTAGTCACTTCATACAAATATATAACCTAGCCAATTCATACACTTATATATAAGCTAGTCACTTCATACACGTATATAACCTACTCACACTAACGTAGTTACTACATACACGTATATAACTAAGTCACTCTATACACGCATATAACTTAGTCACTCAATTTTATATATATATATATAGATATATATATATCTTTCCATACACGCATATACATGTAACTTATTCACTCCATACACGTATATAACCTAGTCACTCCATACACGTATAACCCCTAGTCACTCCAGAACATACACGTATATAACTTGGTCACTCCATACACGCATATAACTAAGTCACTTCATAGCCTCAAATAACATAGCCACTTCATACACATATATAAGTAGTAACTCCATACATGTCTATTACCTAGTTACTCCATACACGTTTACAATCTAGTCACTCCATCAACGCATATAACTAAGTCACTCCATACACATATAACTGAGACACTCCATAAACGCATATAATATAGTCAATCCATACACGCATATTACTTAGTCTCTCCATACACGCATACATCGTAGTAACTCAATAAATGGATATAACCTAGTCACTGCATACACGCATTTGATTTAGTCACTCCAAACACGTATATAACCTAGTCACTACATACACGTAAACAACTTAGTCACTCCATACACGTATATAACTTAGTCACACCACACACGCATATAACTAAGTCACTACATACACTTATATAACTTAGTCACTCCATACCATACACGTATATAACCTAGTCACTTGATACACGAATATAACCTAGTCACTCCATACAAATATATAACCTAGTCATTCCTTACACGTATATAACCTAGTCACTCCATAAACGTGTTATTACTTAGTCACTCCAAACACGAATATAACCTAGTAACTTCCTACATGTATATAACTTAGTCACTCCATACACATATATAACCTAGTCACTTCATACACGTATAAAACCTAGTCACTCCATACACGTATATAACTTAGTCACTCCATACACATATATAACCTAGTCACTTCATACACGTATAAATCCTAGTCACTCCATACACGTATATAACTTAGTCACTCCATTCACATATATAACCTAGTCACTTCATACACGTATAAAACCTAGTCACTCCATACACGTATATAACTTAGTCACTCCATACACATATATAACCTAGTCACTTCATACACGTATATAACCTAGTCATTCCATACACGTATATAACCTAGTCACTCCATACACGTATATTATCAAGTCACTCAATACACGTATATAACCTAGTCACTCCATACACGTTAACAACTTATTCACTCCATACACGTATAAAATTTAGTCACTCCTTACACGCATATAACTTAGTCATTCCATATACGAATATATTTTTGTCACTCCTTACAGGCATATACCTTAGTCACTCAAAACACATTATTCGGCTTGCAATTAATTTATTGATTAAAAGAAACGATTATACACGTGGTTTAATTATGTTTTTACAAGTAGCATGAGAGGAATAAAACTATAATGTATTACATGTGCGTGAACTAGTAAACTAGTTAAACTAAAACAATACTGTATATATCTGTATTACTTATTTTTTTTTTTGAATAGTATTAATTAATCAAGCCTAGTAAATTAGTTAATAGTAATAATGCCATTTATGTAAATCATTAATCATTTAAAATTATATTAGGCATTACAAACCCTCGCTTCATGGATATGAAGGCAACTACAGATTCAGTAACAAGTAATATAAAGACGGCACCTCCAATTACTCCAACTATTATACCAACTGGTACTGTATCCTCATCCCCGGCATGTGACTTTGCTTCTGTTTGTCCAACAGGCACTACAGTCGTTGTCAGCGCTCTATCAACTGGTGTTACCGAGATTGATGTTTGTTGAATTGCTTTAAAACATATTTTTTCAAAACTTTAGAAAGTATGTTAATTCAATTATAAAATACTCAATATCTCTTTCATTATAAAATTCTACACAGTTACATTTAATAAAAGCTCATATTTCCAGTCCCAGCATATTGAAACTGTAGGAGAGTATTTTGTACAACAGCTGTATTACCATGTACTTAGTTGTTACACTCATAACCGAGGTATTACCTTACAATAAAGATATTTACGATCAAATTACAAATGTTGAGTTCAACAATTCTCCTCGATACAGGGTACTTGTTTTCGAGTGTTCTGATATAGGTTCTATCAATCCAATGGAAATAGTTCAACACGTAAACATTTACACATAAAACCAATGTTATGGTAATTTACATTCTGATAGATAACCAAAGAAAACATTTAATAAATAGTTTATACTCATTTCCACACTTAAAATTAGTTTAATTTTAGATTGATGAAATTAATGTTGTTATATAAAAGATAAATGAAATCATTAAAATATAGAATCTATCTAAGGACTTACTTGTTTCAGCTGTACGAGCTACTGAATTACATGTACTTCCCGACCATCTATTATGACATCCGAATAGACATTCACCGTTATCATCACACACTGACGAACCATTCGATGCATTGATACAATTGTTATTGCATTTAAATTCACAGGAATTGCCATAATCAGTTTGATAACAGTTATTATAGTTTCCATTGATAACATCGCATTTTCTGTCTAAACGATTTGAGTTACACGATTCGTTACATACTGTACCCCAGTAACCGTCATTACAAGATACGCACAGACTTCCATTGTAATACTGAAAACCAGGACAATGACAACCACTTGATGATTGTAAACACGGATAACACACTCCATCAGAGTTCATATAGTAGCCCTCCGCACATCCTTCATTACACAACCTTGTAGCTATATCACATATATTGTTCATACATCCATCTGGACAATCCGATTCACATGTTGAATTCCATCTTCCACGAGGACATAAATCACAAAACAATGGCGTAGAACATGACTTACAATTCGAATAACATTTATTACATATGTAGCCAACACCATTGCTAATCAGGTAGTACCCATCGTTGCATGTGTTACAGTGACTACTGTTTGTGCATGATTTACAGTTCGCCGTGCATACTGAGCAGTAACCATAGTTATCAGACAAATAGTACTGATAATAACCCTCAGTACACCCATGTGAACAATGAGTTTGAGAACAGACTGCATTTTTACACAAGTTACAATTTGACCAACATGTTTTGGAGTAATATCCAGATTTACACTTTGAGCAGAATGTTGTGCTGTTACATTTTACACAGTTTGCTGGACAATTATTACATGATGTAAACGTTTTCAATTCCAATGTAAAGAATCCATCATTACACACTTTACAATAATTATATTCTGTACATAATAAGCAATTGTCCGGACAAGAATAACAGTATCCGTTTGTATTGTAGTAGCCGTCTTTACACTGTGCACATCTACCGTCGGTATTACACGTCACACAGTTTGTACTGTCACACAGTGCATCAGCGCCAACGGTAAGAACTAAAATATGCATATTAATATTAAATATAATAATGCATGTACATGTAATAATAATCTTTCATTAAGTATGGATGCGGTACATACTGACCATGCTGATTTAGAACTCTACATGGTACATGTAAGATTGAAGACTAAAATAAAAATTATAATATTTTAGATTGATGATTAAATGATGTTTGTGAACGACAAGAGGTGTACACTATTCTCTTGGCGTTTATGTATATAGGGTTAAACTATACATGCTATAAATACTTATATATATATATAATACGTAATGATATTTGGTTACCTGTATTGTGTATAAATGTGACAAGTTTAGTAACCTTTCATCGCCAAACACATATGATTTGTACATCTATTAAAGTGTAATCATTTTTCGATAATCATACTGTTTGAAGGCATAGTACCACCATTGCAAAAAGGAAGTGCTTCTGTGGGGTAGTCGCATGATGGCGGTTATAAATAATCCTCATTTCTTATTCTTTAAAAAATCCATTTTCCTTATTTTAATGCTCATTTATTTATTTGAATGGCATTATTGATGTATTTTGAACATTTTGATAGCATTGTCATGTTTGAATTGTGAATTTATAAAAAATAAAAAATTGATGCTTGGAAATTTGGGTATGAATACATGGTTTCGGAAGTGTACTTTCACTTTGTCACCAGTGTACACACTAAGCAGAAAAAAATATCCAATGTGACACATGACCCCAACTTTTCTCATCATATTTTGATAGCGCAGAGGTTGACAAACAGTAAAATGTAGGTTTCACTTCTTTCATTTGGGATTCTCTATGAATTACAAGCCTTCAAACTTTTATTATTTACTATAGAATAAAGAGCAAAAATCAATGATGGGATTACACCTGAATAGTTTGAGCAACGGTAAACACAAACAAGATGCTAGTATATTGCTCGAGCTGTTATACATAAAATTTTGTTTCTGATCTTTTTGTGTGCCTCAAACACGGATAAAACAGGAAATTTTACTCTTGGTCAAAAGAACAACATAGAGAAAATGAGAAATAGCCATAGTGTACATTAACTAAAACTGTGCCACGCGTATTATATTCAGAACTGTGATTGATTTTATTGAACGTTTTCATATTTTTATTGTTTACATTTGATAAATTTCATATTCGTAAAATCAGTTATAAATAGATAAACAGAGGGAGCTCGCCACACATGCCGGTAATAGTTCTAGTATTTTACCTTTAATTTCTTGATCGAGTTAGGCATTGATGTAGTCGCATAGGGCTTATTTATAAGCACATATCCAATACATGCGCATAGTTTAGTGGTTCAGTATAAACGCCTACCAATAACAAGCGCATACAAGTGTCACTAAAATTAATATAAGTGCATACGCATATTTACCAGATTGTACAGTTACTGCATGTTATTAAATATTATGTTACATTTGGCTTAATATATAGCATAACATTTTAAATCGATTCAACCATACGATATACTGTAAAATAACAGGTCACCATATGGAGAAATTGCAATCAAAGTACTTAGCCACTGAAGTTCCATACATAATATTGATAAAGGGAATAGCTTAACAGATACTATACATGCATACAGAAACAGTGACAATAGCGACTATGGCCTTGCGAACATTAAACCTGGTTACCGGATGCACTGATTGATGATAAGTAAACGGTTCTCAATAAATAATTAACGCACTGTTCATACAAAAAATAAAACCGTTATGCTTTAACACATCACTGAACTACATTAGATTAAATTGATATACTATACTCTATTTAGAAAGGTGATTCTTAGTTTTGTATGCAATATTTGTATTACTTCGTGTAACCAAGCGATCTAAAGCGCCGTCTCAAGATCACTTGCCTCTCACCGCGAAGGTCATACGTTCAGTCTCGCTCGCTTCTTAAACTTTATGTAGAAAGTTTACCATTTATTTGCGAAAGGACGACGATTTTGCTCAGATTTACTCTGAGGTCTTCCTCCACCAATAAAACTAGATATGCCATATTATATAACCTGAAATGTGGTGAAAATGGCGTTATACAAAATGAATATTGTTTCAATAAAATGGTTTTAATTAAGATAATGGTAATTAATCCTGGACAAGACAGAATCAAGGGGATATATACTTTTGTATGTACGACTTGTAAATGTAGCAGTTGTATAAATTGTGAGAATCGAGAGAAAACATATTTCTTTTTATTTAAAAATAAGTTTGAAAACTTGAAAATGACTCCGCGTTGTTTGACACTCTGAACTGGAATGACTTACATAAATCTCCTACGCAGCAATATTATAAACTTACCAAATAGTTTATCCATGCAATATGCACTAACTGCATATACGTATATGTATGAGTGTAAAGCCATTTCATTTATATACAAGTTGCTATGGCGACGTCCTAAAACGATAAAAAACGTAGAACAGCATGAAATTAGAAGTACAATATCAATATAAACATTTCAGCGAAATATATACAGGTAGGTCAACAAAGTGGATATACCAATATTGTGATTTATGTTTTTGACTGATACGGTAGTCTCTCTCAGGTTTTCGATTTAGCAATATTGTCTTCGACAGACGCATGTGATCAGTCTTTCTGACTTTAAAGTTTGTTGTTTTTTTTCATGCAATACATATGAATTGACTTGATATCAGTCATAACATTTTATATTACATGAATATAATGTATATGAATTATGCAGGTACTGTTTTATGGTGTGTGTCTGTTGTCTAGTCTAGTGGAATTGCAAAGACTTTGCTTTCATCAAGAAAATCAGAAATTAAATGTTAACTACATGTATTTTAATGTATTTTGTATGAAACATTTGAAGTACAATAGTTTCAATATATTGGAATGTAAATTACCCGTGAGAAAGTTTTCGACGTTAGTAGAAAATGGCCGGTTTGGTTTACGTCATTGTTTAATACGGTATTCGATGCTCATTCAGTAATTGTATCTATATTTTGTTTATGAATAAAATGTTTTTGCGTATTATATATGAATCTTTAAAGACGTTTTCACAATTTTTAATATATTTTGTATTAAGTTGTACTTAAACTGATATTTCTACTTACCATGCAGATATACATGTATCTTTATAATAAAAAATACTGAATATAGAAATAATACAGCCCAGATGAAACGATCTTTTTTTAACAGAAATCTTAAGACTTACGAAGGTCCATATCTCAAAATATCAAGGTAACACAGAGGTTAAAGGTTAGAAATAAGTACACATTTTCGTGACTGCTCAATATCATGTAAACCACTTGACAAATTTAAAAATATCATGGCACCAAATTAATGTTCATCATTATCAACAAAATGTGTCGCTTCCAAGATCCAGTTCTATAGCTCAGAGATCAAGGCCACACCAAAGTCTTGGTTTTAGGTAAAAAAGTGTTTGTATCCGCTTCTTGTCTTGTAAATCATTGACATTTCTTAAAATAATGAGCCTCAAATGTTCACCATAATCAACGCTCGGTCTCATATCTATACTGACGGGCTCGACGTTGAAGCCCTTGGACATTTTTTCATAAATTTATGATTGAAAACAAGGAAATAACATTTCATGTTTTAATTGTATAATCATGAAAAAAATAACTGTGAGTTCTTGGTGGATCAGAACTGTACCCGAAGAATGGTCTGTTTTAGACATATCTGAGATTAAGCGTGAAGAACTTTTAAATAATGAGAGAGCGGAGTTTACAAACGGAACCTATGTTCCGATAGATCGATATCGTCATTTCCTTTATCACGAGTTGCTGTTCTTATTCGTTTCTATGAGTGTGGAATATTTTCACTGTTCTTTGTTTCAATATCTTTTAAATCAAGTCGTATTAATCCTGAAAATGTCAATTTCGAATAACCAAACTTTCCCGTTTCAGCAATCAAATTTAGCTTTCTGTATTAAAGGGTATGTTCTGTATGACATTGGCCTGCATACTTCAATAGTGCACACATATATAACCCAACGGCATTGTTAAAAGTCCCCTTTGTAACTTTATCAATTTTACCTATAATTTACCTTTAATTTACTTATAATTTAACTTGAAATCATTGTATATGTAATCTTAACATGCATAAACAATAAGCATCGGACACAAACTGATATATTTTGTTAAATACTATTAAAAAACTAAAAACTAAACAGTTATGCTCGAACGAAAACCGTTATCAATATGCGAAGAAAACCGTATCACTAAATGTTAACTATTTATTTTAAGGTATAACGCAAATCTTTTTGAAATCAATAACATGTGTAAGTGTAAGCGGAAATAAACAAGTTATACATCATATACACCACATAATAGCAATAAAATAAGTTTAATGCCTTTATGATATAATAAATTCCTCTAACTAACACAATGGATTTGTTAATGTTAATAGTACATATATGATATGAAAACGTGTTGTAAAGAACGCTGTTGTATGTTAACTTTATAAGTGCAGTTTCGTTATATCAACCATGTCATGTGTTAAACAGTGACACTGTAAGAATTATTAAACCAGTCAAAAACACAATTTTGCCCTAATTTATAACCATGTGAATTTCAAATTTTCTTTTGATAGTGTTGCAAGTGATTTACTTGATAATATTACGAAGACACGTACACGACCCCATTTAATCAATAAATACTTTCTACATTAACACATTAACACATAGATAAGTGTATAAATGTTAATTGGTAGCCAGGCTGCTTCGATCCTGATTCTCCGGTGTCATATGTAACCTTAATGAAGTTGAAAGCATTACATGCACACCATATGCGTAGTACAACCTTTATACATATGATACTTAGAAATACTATACTATATATCTACTATAAGAAGTTGTAGAATATTTATAAAACTTAGTATGAACAATTGATAAAAAAGATATCATTGGTACTTAGTTTAAACAATATTTTATTCACATATATTTAGCATACATTTAACAATAAAGCATAAAGTCATACAAATTATGCGGAAAGGAAACAGAAAAAAGCTTTAAAAGTTTGTGTAAATCTGCTTCCATAACAGTTATTTTACATTTCATATAGACTTTATCATATTGTTCCGTAGTAATTTAAATTTAGCCAAATGTGCAAAAAATTACAAATGAAATAATAGTTTATTCAAAATATTTCAAATAAAAAAAAAGTGATGACTACTAATATTATCTTCTTTTATCTGCTCATTCTGATACAGGGGATAAATGTATTGCAAGTTTATACTAATACATTTAATTCATTAAGTATTTATTGTTTCTTACTATCTAAGATCATATAGAGACGTGTCGTATAATTATGTTTAACTTAGTAAAAATAGCATCGTATATGATAAGTCATTAAATATTTATCTTTCAACGATACTCAAAACGTTTTTTTTTATAATTTGTAATATGTGTTGATGTCAACATATGTTAAATTATTCGTATAATCATTTCTTGCTCTTAAATCATTATATTTTCTCTTGTATTGTGACACACATATATGCGTACGTTAAAGAGTAATAATGCTCTCCCCGAACAACGCGTCCGCAAAGATACAGTATTTCATACAAACCAAACAAACTAAACAGTTCACAACTATTATATCCTATTGTTCCTCTATGTATTAACTATCACGTGATGTAACATTAGTGACAATAGCAAATACTGAATAACACATACCTTAATATATTAGCACAATAATTGTCATAATAAACAGTCGACAATTGTTTACTGTATAACGGACATTCAAATAGAAATACATGAATCTAAAATGCATCAATTTTCCGTTTAAACAATATATATTTTATTAATAAGTTTCACTCACAGAGTACGTTTGATGCGTTAACACTGGGGACTGTAATTTAAATACATTCCTTGTTTATAAATCAAATCACAATGACACGGGTTATATGGTTTCATATCATACATATATATATTTATATATAAGCAGAGCACATTATCGTTTGAAATATTACAATGATTTAGATTTTCAACTCACAGAAATATCGAAGCTAAATATTACTTATTATAGCATAATCAAAAAGCTGACTTACCATGCAGTCTTCGGAAGTATAAATTATATTAAACTGAGGAGGAAGTTACATATATTCAAAATCCATACATCCACTATGATGTAGTCTATACATAATATATATATACGGTCAAAAATGAAAACTTTAACTTCCTCCTTCGCTTTACATATCGGTTCAACAGTCATGATTACTGTGTTATATAACACAGTGTGATATTTATAAACTTCTTAATATTTTGAATGTGTACCGTGCAGGCGGAATATTTAAACATCGACGTCGTCTGTTTAATACATATTTTCTTACTTTAAATTTTACTAAGTATGTAATAAAACATAAACCTCATCATTATGCGTGTATATAAGTGTACGCACATATCTGATTGTGCACGTTACCTTAATATGGAAATACTTTGCATTGATACAATGTATAAAAAATATCGATATTCTTGCAAACAATACATGCAACTCTTTTTTTTTTATCTTAGTGTGCCTTTTCTTGGAATAGAAATGAGTTTAAGATTTGTTTTATCGCTATGAAATAAGTTATAAATCTAAATATTCATCTAAATATGAGTGTAACTAGTTCCATTTCAAACAACACACCGCGGAATAAACGACTATTAATCTGTACCGATTATCAATGTCTTTGAAAATACACTTTACGGTGGCATTTTAACTTAATTGTATTGTTCTCTTAACAAAGCGTTGTAATAAAAAGGAACAAAAGTAAAATTTTATTTCTAACTAAACAAACAAGATATTTTTTTATATTTATCAGTTATGCTTGAGATACACCAAGCAACTAAATATGAACACTGATATTAGATCTCCGAACATTTCGGTAAGATCCTCTCCTGCCTGCCTGCTTCTTTTTTCTCTTTTCTCCCTGTCTCTCTCTCTCTCTCTCTCTCTCTCTCTCTCTCTCTCTCTCTCTCTGTATATATATATATATATATATACATATATATATATGTACAAAAAATAATCATGAATCGTTAACTGGATCCTACTCATATAAAGCTCTCAGTTCATGTATGTAAATTTGTTCACCCTGTCCAGATGAGTTGCATGTAATTTCATAGTATATAAGTCATGGTCGACACCAAATTTACTGGTTTGGCAGAGGCCTTGATATTGTATCTATGGTTTGCATTGTAGCTATGCGCACTCGCCGTAGTCTGGTTTGCCCATTTATGTCTTGGTTATACACAAATAATTACCTCCATATATATATATCATGCATTGTGAATGAGCATCTGAAAAGATCCATAAAACCGTAAATTCTCTTGTTGTGAATTTGATTATCTCCCTTTATGAAATTAAATATATATAGATTCATTGTATCTATATGATCCAACGGATTTATAAATCTGTACTTTGTTTAGCATGTAAGTAGTCATGAATCCTTAACTGGATCCTACTCATATAAAGCTATCAGTTCATGTATGTAAATTTGTCCACCCTGTTCAGATGTAGTGCATGTAATTCCATAGTATATAAGTCACAAATAATTATCTCCATATATATATATATATATATATGTGTGTGTGTGTGTGTGTGTGTGTGTGTGGGTGTGTGTGGGTGTGGGTGGGTGTGGGTGGGTTTTGGGTTGGGGGGTGTTTGTATGCGTGAAAGGAGATAATTAAATTCACAAATACGGAATTTACGCTTTTTGGGATCTTTTCAGATGCTCATTCATTATGCATTATATATATATGAAAACAATTATTTGCGAATAATCAAGACATAAATAAATAGACCAGACTACGGTGAATGCGCCTAGCTTCAATGCAAACCATAGACATAATATCAAGATCGCCTACAAACCAATACATTTGGTGTCGACCATGACTTATATTCTATGGAATTACATGCAACACTTCTCGGTTATTCACAAATAATTATCTCCATTTATATATATATTGAATAAAATAATGCAACATCACTTTTGTAGCAGAGTAAAGAAGCAATCGCCAATCTAGCATTGAATGTGTCTAGATTTATGATTTTAAAACTTTAAGATAGTTTGTTACTCGTTTTAGCAGTTCACAATGTCTAAATCGTAAGCTAGGGTAACACTTTCTTATTTTTGCCAGATTATGATACATGTACGTAGTAGATGAATGTCTGATGAAATTACATCAGCATATTATGACAAATTCGTTCCTCAAAATATTTACAAATGTTACACCAAAGTTGGCCGAGTCCTCGATATTGGGTTATAAATAGACGACATCTAACATCTAACAAAACAACTGAACACCTAACTCAACTATTGATTCGCATCACTTCGTGCTCGTACTTGTAAATACAACTACCTTTATCATCTTTTACCATATAGCACCCGTCAACAGATATTCCAATCCCCAAACCTAGCCACACCCTCACTATTTTGTTTTTGAATAGGGTGAAAGCATAATGCCACCATTGGAAAAAGGAAGTGCTACCGTAGATATAGTCACACAATGACGGTTATAAATAATCCGTGTTTCTTCTTCTTTAAAATTGCATTTTCCTTATTTTAATGCTCATTTTTTATTTGAATGGCATTATTGGTGTATTTTGACCATTTTGAATTGTCATGTTTGAATTGTGAATTTAGAAGAACTATATTGATGCTTTGAAATTGGGGTATGAATACATGATTTCGGAAGTCTACTTTCACTTTGTCCACAGTCTACACACTGAGCAGAAAAACTATCTTATGTGACACATGACCCCTACATTGTTCATCATATTTTGGTAGCAGAGAGGTAGACAAACAGTAAAATTTAAGTTTTACTTCTTTCTTTTGGGTCTCTGTATGAATGACAAGCCTTCAAACGTTTATTATTTACTATAAAATAAATAACAAAACTCAATGGTGGGGTTACACCTCTAATGCTATTTTAAACACATTTCAGGTCACATGTATATATGACATATTCAGTTTTATTGGTAGAGGAAGTCCTCAGAATGAATCTGAGTAGAACTATCGTCCTTCTACGACTTAATGGCATATTTTCTCACATAAAGATTTTGGAGCGAACGAGACTCGAACGTAAATTTAAAAAAATAATGACGAAATGAAGGTACCCACCTACTTTAAGATGCGAGATATAAACAACGTGCAGGGTTATAGTATGTTCTTTTAACCAACGATGCAAATATATATATCATCTATAGTGACTTTGATATGTTTGCATACTGATTTTACCATTAATACTAGATAAGGTATGTGATCTGCGTAGACAGTGATGCTGTCATGAAGAAGAATTATTATTCTCATACGAAGCATGGACCAGTGAGATCTTAAATGATTTGTGTCAGAATCAGCATGTTTGTTGTTGGCCCCTGCGGTGTGATATCCATCTACTCGCTCTATCAACACAGTGATTTTTTCATACGCAAGTTGCCGCGCAGTAGTATTCATATACAGTTGACATGCACAATGTATTTACAAATATTTCTCGACTCAGCTCTCCTGAACGGGTAATATGGATATACATCTACGGCTCATCAATCTCTTTTCAGAATTAGAATTTCTTGAGTCATAATGGGAAATACAACTTCTTCAGCTTGCCATTTGAAGTTAGATAATACAAACAATTAGTTTAGCGTTCCATTAACACGTCTATTAGAATTTTCAGAAGAACAGAGAATGTTCTACCTTCCTCTATATATGGGTCTGTTTTAATTGATTTCTTAATTACTCCAATCATATACTGTTTAAGAACATTGTTCAATGACGTTTGTATATGCCATGTTGTAATATCATGATGTCATTAGATTATTAAAATGATTCACATACCTGTACCATGGCACAGGAAATTACAATTTGTATAACATTCATACAAACTACACTGACGCTCTAATAAGATTATAATTCCAGTTTTAAATTGCTTTTACAGGATATAATTTATTAGTTATAATGCCACTTTAACACTGATGTCTGCTTAAAGATTCGCGCGAAAGGGTTAACGATTGCAGACACGACTTGGCGTGTCAGCTTACAGATCAGAGGTGCTTATTAATATTAAAACATATGCACGAACTTTGTTTCATCTCCAAATAGTGCAAAATAGGCGCTTATTAATAATTGAAAATGTACCTATATAAATGTACCAAAACAGACTTTACTAATCAAACATTGTTATTATCAACACAGTGGTTATTTATAATCATTTCATGCTTTTACAAAAGACAGACATCAAAGACCTTGTGACATAAACACATTGATATATTCAGATATGCAAGCAAAATGATTCTCGTTATCGATAGAAAAGTTCATGTCATACTTTCTAAACTACATCATGGGTCGTATTCAAAAAACATTTTTAAGAATATTCTTAGACTTAAGCTTGAAAATCAAAAATTCAACATCAGATATAAAGTTTATTTTGACAGAGAGAATAGTTGTGAGGGTTTATTTATATATATGGTGGGTGTTCCTACATGCTTGAAAATATTGGTCTAAAAATGGTCCCTAAGTGTCTTTTTCAAAATGTGAGCTTGATTTCAAGCCTAAGAATAGTCTTAAGAATCGTTTGTGAATACTGCCCCTGGTGGTCTTGCAGCAGATGGATTACTGAAATTAAAGGTAAAACAAAATAATATTTTCCTGTAGTCAGTCTAAAAGCCTTGACGTGTACAGTCAAACAAAGTTCTCTCATCAAATATTTTGCATATCATTTTTTTCATGAATTACATAATTTTTGTTCTTTTTAAAGCGGCAGAACCAGTAATTTATATCGTTTTAATACAATAAAAGCACTGGTAAAATTGTAATATTAAGCGTAAATTGTGACCATCTATATAATATCTGGTGCTAAATACCGTTGTATATCGTCAAAAAACATAGGTTTAAAATCGCTGTGGTCTCCAATATTGGAATTAGACCGTGCCCATATATTAACGTCTTATCTCGGCTACATGTACATCTGTAAACGTTCGTTTTCCGTCCGTCTCCGTATACCTTTTGGTGAGATTTAATAAATTACGATATCATATCAGGCTACTGATCATTTGAATATCGTTAAGATAATTTAAAGACACACGCGACAATTTCGAGGAATTTTTACTTGACACCATTTCGGAAAATGATATATCAACATGGTTGAAATATTAAATTAAAAATGATATAAATACAGACGCTTGTTTCAAATTTAGTTAATCGCATATTGATGTCTCGAAGTCTAATTATTTCATATATGTGTGATCACATATTCCAAAAAAAGTGTAGTTCTTGTTGTAGAGTTCTTTGGCAAAGGTAAATAAATAAACAAAACAACAGTTTCATAGCAATAAATACCATATTGATTTGCTATAATTATACAAATTAGCAATTAGTATTGAAGCAAGCTTCACCTCGAAATTGAATCAAATATTGCAAATATATATACACATAACAGCGAAACAATCAATCTTAAGTAACGAACGGCCAACAACAGACAACGGCTTACACAGACACAGCCCCTAACATTGCAAATTGTTGTATACTTTCATATTGCCTCTTTAGTTTTTAAAATTGAAGACCGTGCAGTATTTTATGATAATGCATGCATTTATCTGTAGCACGCGAAACTTTCGTCATCTTATCAAAGAACAAGCATAAACAAATATAAAAATATTAATTGGATAACATTCCATTTCTCGACCGAATGGCTCTTCATTATAAAATACTGTTAGACGCTATATCTCATTGATTGCAATTCTGACACGAACGGCATTGTGAAAGTTATTTCAATGCCAGACGTTACGTTGACTCATGTTGGTATAATAGTTGTGGATTAGAGCGTAACCAAATTAATATTTTATGAACAATTTATAGAATAAAATAGCATTTATTGATTATTAACATTCCTAAACAATATGGAAGCATATGATAAATAGTTTACTGAACGTGCATGAATAAATATTCGTTGGTATTCTTTGTTTTTGCGGAGGAAAACAACATAAATACAGCCTACAATATAACATAAATAACATTATTTTCTTCTATAAATACACTAAAACATAACTTTGTTAAGCTTTTAACACATATATACAGTCTACAACATAACATAAATAACATTATTTTCTTCCGTACATACATTAAAACATAAATTTGTTTAGCTTTTAACACATATATACAGCCTACAATATAACATAAATAACATTATTTTCTTCCATACATACACTAAAACATAACTTTGTTTAGCTTTTAACACATATATACAGCCTACAATACAACATAAATAACATTATGTTCTTCCATACATTCACTAAAACAAAACTTTGTTTAGCTTCTAACACATATATACAGCCTACAATATAACATAAATAACATTATTTTCCTTCATACATACACTAAAACAAAACTTTGTTTAGCTTCTAACACATATATACAGCCTACAATATAACATAAATAACATTATTTTCTTCCATAAAAAAACTAATACATAACTTTGTTTAGCTTCTAACACATATATACAGTCTACAATATAACATAAATAACATTATTTTCTTCCATTCACGATCTAAGTGTATTATACAAAACACATAAAAATGTTTTGTTGTTGTTTTTCCCGTCGCTCATTATTAGATCGGATACATTATTATGATACTTTAATTAAAGTAATAAATTGGCAATTTGCCCATTAATTTTAACACGAGTCTAATACGACACGGATATGACACACATATAGCAGTAAACCATTCAAAGCGCATTGTGACAATGTTGTTTCAGTGAGTAATAGTAGAAATGTCTACGCATTTTCTATATAACTCAATGCAAAGTTAGCATGCTGTGGAGTTGATCTTTACGCAATACAACTTTGTTCCAGATTCCGATGCCTTTTAGTAATAGCATCGACGACGGATTGGCAAACTACTGCATTAGCTCGGATAAGCAAATATGTACGCAAATGAAAATCACTATTCTTTGTTTTTTTATTTCGGATGTCAATCACTATTCCATCCCTTTATCTCTATCAAATACTGTATCAAGTAATGCGTGTTTCCGTTTAAAGAACAAACAACTATTGTGTGTTGTTGGTATATTGTTAAAACAAGTTATAACTTTTATTTTAAGTCTTTCTTAGAAGTTGTGTGTAGCTGTCGTGACTAGAACACCGACACCTTGGAAATTGTGAAACTTAACTGTTTCTATATTCTATACAAAACGCAAACATATATGACCGTTCTTGAATCAAATATCGGAAGCATAGATTAATGTATTGGTCTTACACGAATGTTTGTGTCATAAACATCACAAATCTGCAGAATAATTATGGTACATGTAGCAATGATAACAGGACATGCATACTACCATTTTAAAAATCGACGAAGTGTCAACAATCACCCCGATGTACATTCAATTATAAACTTATGCTATAAAACAGCATTTACACCAAAATCTGTTTTATTAAAAGTGCTATATAAGCAATACTGATTAAATACATTTTAGTAACTGATACAACGGTAGATTTATCAGTAAATTCCATATTTAGAAATATAATAGTAAATATTTCTGTTTACTATTCTGTTGACTGTTATCCTTCACAGGTGTATGAAGTCCACCAAGAGGAATTGATTTTGCTATTAAATATTTAGAAAATTTATTCATATAGTCACGAATGCACAAGTGGTCATGATTACTTTTTTTATTAAAATGAAACCAACGCGTTTGTACATTTTTAGCTTAATTCTGATGCGGAGTCAAATTCATTCACATTTATATACCATAACGTGGAGAGTTATTAATATATTGTCATTGAAGTATATATATCTACAATTTCACAAATCAGACCAACACAGACACATTTGCGTAAACTTTGTCCGTATTCAAATAGGCGCAGACACACTGATGGCTGAAGATGTACTGCTCCTAGATAAAATAAAGAAACTATTATAGCTAAAACAATTGCTACATCAAATAATTTAAATTATTTATTTCATTTATTCAACGATCTATTGCATTGTACAATTATTTTAAAGTTGTCTATTAACTCTTTTTACTTTACATAAAATCACTTTTTGTGCCTCGAATTGATGAAAGACACAGTAAGCTACTCTACATCAACATGCTACCTACCTTGTTTGGTATAGCGTTTCCCCTTCTGGCCCTCACCTGTCTGACCGTGTTCACAACGCTGACCTTCTGCTCTATCTCCATCTTCTGTATCAGGACAGATACCACACAAAACAGACAGCTCCTCTCACCGCCAGTTCTTAATGAAAACAAAACGGATATTGGTTGATAACATTTTACAAACCCTTTTCGAAAAACAATCATAAAATAGTTAAGAAATACATACATACACAATACGTACCATGATTGTGACATTTTAAACATGTATCTAAATCAGAACAACGTTAGATATACAAAACCAACATTTCAACAAAACAGTTACATACATGACACATTTCTTAATTAATATGAAATACATGTATCTAAAAATATCCTTTATGGTAAAATCTTGCTTATTATAACACTTTTGTAAATAATACAACTTGTCACAGGTATTTAACTATACGTTGAAAATTAATATTTTACTTGAACATTTTCCAATTTTATCAGCAAAGATTCAACGTTCGTTGTACAAAGATCCATATAAACCATAATACAAAAGCATGGCATCTTTTTCAAACCTATCCAACATGATGGTATTATACATGAATGGACTGTCACGTCCATATGTAGAAAATGACAACTAAGATTGGCGCCAGTATGTTCAATGTGTATACTTCGTAAACCATATAGACTTTCATAGTTCGAATAAAGGTAGACTATAGAACGGACCAAGTTCTCCGTCTTTAGTCTGTCACATGACGATGATGTTTAGGCACGTGGATTGTTCAGTTGCTTCAGCGAAAAGTGAATGAAAGTTTCGTAAGTTTTAAATAGATGTGAATTGATGGACAGTCATTTTTTTATTTAGGTTGTACAGACCTGATTTAGGAGATAAACTTCATCACTGTGTCAGCGTATTATTATGAACCAAATGTAAATATTACACATAGGTGAAGTTAACAGTAAATAGTAATAATATGTAATAAAAAAGCCCTTGGAAGCACACGAACATACGCAGTTTTGCCCGAGCAATAACAACGTGACAATATCGTCAGTAAATTGTAAAAGTCGTATATGTTGTGATTTATCATGATTGAAAACGTGTTAAAAATTCAATTTATTATTTTAGACGCCTGTGTTTCTTAACGTTACGTAGATCTACAAACGTCTTAGATATGTGCTATTGATGATATAAACATATTTTACTTTTAAAAACATACAATATAATTTGGTCGGACCACATGTGCTACCTACATTCATAACGGTCCTTCCCTAAAACTGAGTTTACACATGTCAAGATTACGATCAAACATACCATATATTATTACGTTGACTAATGTTGCCCTCTCTCTCTCTTTCTCTCTCTCTCTCTCTCTCTCTTTATATATATATATCTCTCTCTCTCTTACACACACACACACATACACACACACACACACACACACACACACACACATATATATATGCGTGCGTGCTCGATTAGAGGAGTACATACTAAAAGCTAACGTGAACATACTAGAAGCTTACGTGGAATTACTAGAAGCTAAAGTGGTAACGTGGACATACTAGAAGCTAACCTGAACAGACTAAAAGCTAACGTGGACATACTAGAAGCTAACCGGAACAGACTAAAAGCTAACGTGGACATGCTAAAAGCTAACCTGGATATACTAGAAGCTAACCTGGACATACTTTTTAAACGTCTCACACACCAATTAATTTTTTGCTGTTTTACATATAGAAGGCCTGATAGACATGCACTTCTGGAACACTGGATACATTACCAATGATTCTAAAAGTGCCTTATTCCCATAGATATTCCTCTGTTGGTCCAAATATGCAGAAAAAAGCATGAGGTTGACCAGGTTGCTTTTTCACAATTTCGATGGTTTGATGGCACCCTTTCATTTTTGATAATTCTGCTCATTTGTTGCAGTGTATCACTACGCATATTTAAACTGTTATAGCATCATCAAACAGTTCCCAATGTCTCCCAAACTTTGCAGAAATCATGAAAATGTTCCAATGTTCCCATATCCACAAAGAAATATGACATTTTATTTATTTTTAACAAAATAATTGCCCAAACGCTTTACACAGTTCTGATTTCTTTGGCGTAATAATCTTGCTACCGTCATGTTAAGGAGGTAATTCTTCAGTAAGACCTATAAGTGTTTAGGTAATAGAATGCAATAACAATCTAAACCAAACTCAACAGCATGTTGTTGGTATTAGCCATGCTATTTTGTAAAAACGGCTGGAATATCTGGAATATAATTATACAACAATTATAAAATTAGAAGAAAGATTACTATACATACAGACAATGAATTACAATTGGTCCCTTTATATCAGTTCCTGCATAATCTCGTTCTACATCTTTAACCAATTGTAAAAATGATGTCGGGTCTGCAGGTACGGGTTGGTCTCGTTTCCAGCGTGTGAACTGGAAGTGAGACAATGTGTATTCCTCTGTCTGACCCTAAAAAATGTATTATATAGATATTGATACTATAGTACCATGATTCAGTGTAGGAGCAATGTTGCAAACAGAACAAAAAACAGTGATACACATTGAACACTGCATAATTATTGTAAAACAAGGCAAATGAAAATCATTAAACCATACGTTTCAATGTTCAGTAGCCAGTAACTGTTGAACAAACTGGAAATGTACAGTAAACTAAGAAAACAATGTACAGTGGCTGTAATTACTGAGTTACTTGATATTAACTTTATTATCTCAACAGTAATATGTATAAATTTAGAAATTGTAAAACAATGTTATATGGAATTATACTGTCTACAGCTTTCAAAAGTATCCGCCCGAATTTGAGGGAAGATAATGAAGCAGAAAAGCTCATATTTATTCGGTTCCTAAAGACAACATATACTAGTATAATGAACGTGCTATACTGTAATTATCAGATATATGTAAACGTTACCCTAGTGTACATGATACTATTCGTTTCATAAAAATAACATATTCTAGTATAATGAACGTGCTTTACTGTAACAATCAGAGATATGTAATCGTTACTCTAGAGTACACGATACTGTGCAAATATATATGTGTATTGACCCACGTAGACGGATACAATTAAGTTTGCACCATAATCATATAACAGGTTCATGATTCTGATTCTTAAATAAACTGGAATGACACAAAATCGAAAGACAGAAATACAAATCAGAAATAATAATTCGTTTCAGGTGTAATTTTCACATTTTACATTTTTTGTAATACGAACTATATACACTATAATATAAAAAAGTATCGGTATACATGGATGTAGATTAAAGTATTTACCTTTTCGTGATGTGATATCACAAGTGTTCTCAGGATATATTGTGATGTTGATTTTGATTTCTTACAACTGATATGGAATGGTCCTTGCTTCAACACCTGGTTGGCGGCTGGCAGATACGTACCAACCGTCTGATAAAATGGAAAATAGGATGTAAAAATTCAACATTATCGACTAAAATGTTATGTTACATGTTAACATTAAGAATGTATCACTTCTAACGCTGTTGCGATAAATGAGGTGGTCAACAAAGAATAAAATACATAACCGACAATACGTACACAAAACCAATTATAAGGAAGAATTTTCTTGTGTAAACGCAATATGGTTTTGTAATAAAACAATTCGTCTCTAAATATGATGAAACAAATGCCAAATAATTAAATTGATGTTCGTGTTATCTCTACATCTACATTACTGCGTCACCATCGTCTACCACATTAATGATGACGTCCCATACAACTGCACTATCGCCACAATGCCAATACATGTAGCGCTAATAACACAAACTGATGTCGTCATTTATGAATGAATTTTTATTCATTGCTGTTTCCGTCCTACTGTATGCCTCATTGGAAACGAGTGACACATTTTTTATTCACTTGACAACAAACACTTCTGGGAATATTTTGTCCCTTTAAGTATTCGACACCACGGTGCATGTGACGTCGGCGTCTATCATATTAATGACAACTTCCTTGCCAACTGCCCTTTGGCAAAAACGCCAAAAACGTTGCGCAAATAACGCATATTTGGACTTCACAGGGACATGAAATTGTTATATACCCATATAGAATCATGTGAATAGTGAGATTTTGTACATATATGGACTTCACAGGGACATGGAATTGTTATATTTCCATAAAGAATCATGTGAATAGTGTGATTTTGTACATATATGGACTTCACAGGGACATGGAATTGTTATATTCCCATAAAGAATCATGTGAATAGTGAGATTTTGTACACAGCTGCAATAATAAGTTATGACCTTGTCACAGGGACATGAACTTGTTATATTCCCATATAGAATCATTTGAATAGTGTGGTTTTGTACACAGCTGCAATAATAAGTTATGACCTTGTCACAGGGACATGAACTTGTTATATTCCCATAAAGAATCATTTGAATAGTGTGATTTTGTACACATCTGCAATAATGAGTTATGACCTTGTCACAAGGACATGGAATTGTTATATTCCCATATAGATCATGTGAATAGTGTGATTTTGTACACATCTGTAATAATGAGTTATTACCTTGTCACAGGGACATGGAATTGTTATATTCCCATATAGAATCATGTGAACAGTGAGATTTTGTACACATCTGTAATAATGAGTTATGACCTTGTCACAGGGACATGGAATTGCTATATTCCCGTATAGAATCATATGAATAGTGAGATTCTGTACACATCGTCAATGATGAGCTATGACCTTGTCACAGGGACATGGAATTGTTATATTCCCATAAAGAATCATGTGAATAGTGAGATTTTGTACACAGCTGCAATAATAAGTTATGACCTTGTCACAGGGACATGGAATTGTTATATTCCCATATAGAATCAATCGAATAGTGAGATTTTGTACACATCTGTAATAATGAGTTATGACCTTGTCACAGGGACATAGAATTGTTATATTCCCATATAGAATCATGTGAATAGTTGGATTTTGTACACATCTGCAATGATGAGTTATGACCTTGTCACAGGGACATGGAATTGTTATATTCCCATATAGAATCATGTGAATAGTGTGATTTTGTACACATCTGCAATAATGAGTAATGACCTTGTCACAGGGACATGGAATTGTTATATTCCCATATAGAATCGTGTGAATAGTGAGATTTTGTACACATCTGCAATAATGAGTAATGACCTTGTCACAGGGACATGGAATTGTTATATTCCCATATAGAATCATGTGAATAGTGTGATTTTGTACACATCTGCAATAATGAGTTATGACCTTGTCCCAGGGACATGGAATTGTTATATTCCCATATAGAATCATGTGAATAGTGAGATTTTGTACACATCTGTAATAATGAGTTATGACCTTGTCACAGTGACTTAGAATTGTTATATTCCCATATAGAATCATATGAATAGTGCGATTTTGTACACATCTGTAAAAATAAGTTATGACCTTGTCACAGCGACTTATAATTATTATATTCCCATATAGAATCATGTGAATAGTATGATTTTGTACACATCTGCAATAATGAGTTATGACCTTGTCACAGGGACATCGAATTGTTATATTCCCATATAGAATCATATGAATAGTGAGATTTTGTACACATCTGTAATAATGAGTTATGACCTTGTCCCAGGGACATGGAATTGTTATATTCCCATATAGAATCATGTGAATAGTGTGATTTTGTACACATCTGCAATAATGAGTTATGACCTTGTCACAGGGACATCGAATTGTTATATTCGCATATAGAATCATGTGAATAGTGTGATTTTGTACACATCTGCAATAATGAGTTATGACCTTGTCACAGGGACATCGAATTGTTATATTCGCATATAGAATCATGTGAATAGTGTGATTTTGTACACATCTGGAATAATAAGTTATGACCTTGTCATGGATATTCTCTTTGTCCAAACAAACAATGCAGGAAACATGTTGCTGCGTAACCATCAACAGAAAGTCGGTCACGGTCCCCGGTAATGGCGTCTGTGCAGCGAAATAGCGGTTCTTCCGCGAGAAACTCTAAAATAATACAATGTATAAAGTGAATCAACACAGAACGTTTAGGGTTTTAATAGTGCCCTTTTTCATACCCTTTTTATCAAACTAAATATAGCATTTATACACGTTGTAACACAAATAGACAATAGAATCGAAGACAGTTATACTGACATGAACTTGGAGCGGACACAAGTGTTGTTTCCCACGCATTTGTTTGTATGCTCGTATTGCTTATAAATTATAACCTGGCAGCTGTGAAACTAATTAACAATTATACTAGTGCCCATGTTTTGTATTAGCATATTCATGGATGTGCATATGGATCAGTGCAACAAAACATTTATGCAAATTTTAAACAAAATTAAGATTTTATCCAAGGGATGTTTTCATATCAGAGTTAAATGTAGCATCCTGTTGAATTGAAACATATTAAAATGGACGTGTGTCCGTAGACAGTTTTATAGTTGTTGTTTTGAATTGGTGATTTTGAATAATGTTATTACATTTAACTAAGAATAACTGACGTTTATAAAGACCGCATTTATATAACTCGACGAACCAGTCTTTTTAGGCACCATTACCCGAGGTCTGTAGCGGTCTCCTGTTTAATTAAAGTAGTACATACATGTTATACACATCTCTTTATCTTACACATCAGAAAAACAAAACATATAAATATTCAACAGTTTTATTTGCAATACTTCTTCTGCGGAATACAGATAAAAAAAATCACGATGACATTCGTATCGAATTGTATTCTTTAACATATTTAGAATCAATCTGAGTAGAAACAGCATCCTTCCACAGGTAAATACAAAATTTCTCACATAAAATATTTGCCAGAGTAAGGCTCGAACATACGACCTCAGAGATGAGAGTTAAGTTGTCATAAGACGACAGTGTATTGGATCTATCTTTCACAGATCAACATTGGATATTAAATGTAAGATATAAGGTAAATGGATAACAATGGAATTTTATTTGCAATGGGATATGAATATCACAATGTATGTTGTATGGAGACCAAATCAGATTAAATGACTATTGTGTCACTATAGTTCTGAACTCAAAATAATCTTACAATTTTAAATTGTATTAGGTATTTGAACACACAACCAAATCGTTATACCCGGGATGGCAGCACCCTTTCTGTTCTTGTCACGGTAATGAATATGTTTGGCTATCGCGTCGATCTCTTCATCAGGTTTTCTGTCAACCTCTGTTTCAATAATCTGTCATGAATACAATATAAATAACTCATTTTTTTAAGAATAATGTTTCACGTGTATGTTTACTAGCTCACAAACAATAACAATGAATGGTATAACTTTCAGTTCATTAAAAACTTTATGAAGCTATACAAGTTTCAACATATATATTAATAAATATGACCAAAATAGGTGTAGCCAAATTCTTCGTCTTTTTCCGTATAAGGTACTTCACCACTATAAGTGTTTATTTATACTGACATGTGTAGTGCAAAAACGACTGTGTATTTTTTAAAGAATGTTCTAAAAGTATTTTGTACAGGGCAGTTAAAAGATCAACAACAGGTCCGCCTGACTATGGTCTAATAGGGATGGACTGGATCTGTAGCTTGAAACTGTCTATGAAATTGCATTGTTAATTCAAATGTAGTATATGTTTCATTTGTTTTATTTAAACTACAGCAATCATATAATATATAACACCTATTATTCTGAGAATATGTATTATTATCAGTGTTAATTATATAACATGAATATAATACAGTCAAGTATGTAGTAATATCAAATCTGCCATATATGTAACATTAAATAGCAACGTATATAACCATACCTTATTCACGAATATATATTTTAGCTATTCTGCAAAAGTAAAATAATATAATATTGTATAAAAGTTGAAGACAGTACATTCAAGTGTTTAACATTATCGAATCTACCAAAATATATTTGTAACATTACGTAGCAAAAAATATAACCATACCTTATTCACGAATATATATTTAGTTATTTTGCAAAATTAAAATTGTATAATATTGTATAAAATCTGACATTCAGAAATGTTGTGTTTATTTTTTATGTAAATGAATGGAATAGATTCGCTTAGTTCATCTGCAGAATAAATAAATATCAAAGTACCTTGTACTGCTTTTCCAGTTGTTCAGTATTGGCTGACGCGAAATTTTGAAAGTCGTCGGCTTTGATAGGTTGACTATCAAATGTTAAGGAGTGAACTACGGCGTTATGAAGGTATTCATATTGTACCTAAATATAATAAGAAGGATTAAACGGCTTTAATAATGCATGCATTTATTATTTGCGAAATTCATGTCTAAATTTCGTAAACTGTGCTCGTTAAAAGAAACGTGTTTATTTTTTTTGTCAATTTGTTTGATTAAAATCAGAATGGTTAACATTACAGTTTATACATATCCGGTTTTATTGATGGAAGTAGACCATAATGAATCTTAGTAAAACTATTTCTTCCAAAACTAGCTGAGAAATATCGCATACTGTTTCTGGACCATGGTGAGAGGTAAGTGATATTGAAACAGATTCTTTAACAGACATCTCGATCGTCGAAGAAAACATTTATTGTAACGAAACTATATCGAAAAAACGGAAGTCACAGTTAAAGTGAAACACATCACTAATACATTGTGTATATATGTTGATATATGTAGTGGGCAAATTTATCAATTTATTAATATTTCCCATAATAACTTCTAGCGGAATAAACCTGTGATTTCAAACACCACCGATACATTTCAGTATTTCCCAATCAAGAACGTAAAAGAATAATATTTAATATGCATTAAAAATTGTCACTAGCGTATTGTTGCGAGATATCTATGTTGATAATCAATAAATCCGTTTACCTCTTTTTGAACCATGTTGACCCTTTGTCCTCTCATCCCCATAACACATCCAAATATATCAACTGACTTCTCGGTTTCTCCTTCTTCAGTTAGAATGTCTAGTGCTATATATGTTCCAGTTCGGCCGATACCGGCACTGCCAATCAGACAAGTATAACAGTTAGAATGTCTAGTGCTATATATGTTCCAGTTCGGCCGATACCGAAACTGTCAATCAGACAAGTATAACAGTTACAATCTCTAGCGCTATGTATGTTCCAGTTCGGCCGATACCGACACTGCCAATCAGACAAGTATAACAGTTAGAATGTCTAGTGCTACATATGTTCCAGTTCGGCCGACTCCGGCACTGCCAATCAGACAAGTATAACAGTTCGAATGTCGAGTGCTATATATTTGTCAGTTCGGCCGATACCGGCACTGCCAATCAGACAAGTATAACAGTTACAATGTCTAGTGCTATATATGTTCCAGTTCGGCCGATACCGGCACTGCCAATCAGACAAGTATAACAGTTAGAATGTCTAGTGCTATATATGTTCCAGTTCGGCCGATACCGGCACTGCCTATCAGACAAGTATAACAGTTATGTCTAGTGCTATATACGTTCAGTTCGGCCGATACCGGCACTGCCAATCAGACAAGTATAACAGTTAGAATGTCTAGTGCTATATATGTTCCAGTTCGGCCGATACCGGCACTGCCAATCAAACAAGTATAACAGTTAGAATGTCGAGTACTATATATGTTCCAGTTCGGCCGATACCGGCACTGTCAATCAGACAAGTATAACAGTTAGAATGTCTAGTGCTATATATGTTCCAGTTCGGCCGATACCAGCACTGCCAATCAGACAAGTATAACATATATAATTAGATATAACATATCGTCCCATTAGAGAAAAAAGTTACCAAGTGTATATCAAATAATAATGCACTATATATTAGTTCATTTTTGCATCAATTGGATCTGTATCAATCATAGGCCATATAGTATACTGTTAATCACCGAATAGTGCTATCCGAGTTCGGATTTAGGTTTTTAAATAACACTTTGCTTTTGAATACAATTTTAGCAATACAAACTGCTATATATTTTAGATTTTACCTCTGACGCAGGCTGTCAGTCAAACATTTCGATAATACAATCAGCGATCGATATTGCTTGCTTCGCCGCTATTTTTCTAAGACAGGTCAGTTATGTCTAAATAAATACTACATTGTATTTACTTGGACAAACAATACCACGTGACTATTGAATGGAGCGATAGTCATTTTAGCGTCAGGTCAATTCTTTGGATAAAATATCATTGCATCACAAAACGACGAATTTTGTTTGACAAATAAAAACACTAATAACCCAATGTACGATCCATAACAAAGTAAAACTTACCTGCAATGTACAATAATCGGACCACCCAACCTCGTCTGTATACTTTGTACCGTTTGTCTAAATTCTATCAGGCTAGTGACGGTATCCGGCACACTTCTGTCTGGCCAGGCCGTGAAATGTATCTGGTGTAATGTCCGCTGCACTGGATACTGTGTAATATCAAATATATAACATTATATAAGTAGAAACATATTAATTAAAGTAATCTGAAAGAAATTACTAAATTAATGTTTTAAATGCGGCATTGATATACTTTTGTTAGACGATATAATAAGTATACTCATTAATCATACCCAACAAATACGCGTTACGTTTTAGAAAAAAATAAGAAAATTGTAAAATATGACATTTTATAAAGATATTCTAAGTCATGACAAAAAAGACATTTCTATATTCAAATTGTTAAAAAAAATACGAAACAGCGACGCAAGTAGTAGTGGAAACAAGACATTAACAAATAGGTAGAATTAGATATATTATGTTCTAGTAGAGCATATAGCTATAGGTAGAACTATATATACTATGTTATACTAGAACATACATCAATAGGTAGAACTTTATATACTATGTCCTAGTAGAACATACAGCAATAGGTAGGTCTAGATAAACTATGTTCTTTTAGAACATACAGAAATAGGTAGAATTAGATATACTATGTTCTACTAGAACATACATCAATAGGTAGAACTACATATACTATGTTCTACTAGAACATATAGAAATAGGTAGAACTAGATATACTATGTTCTACTAGAACATACAGCAATAGGTAGAACTAGATATACTATGTACTACTAGAACATATAGCAATAGGTAGAGCTAGATATACTATGTTCTACTAGAAAATATAGCAATAAGTAGAACTAAGATATACTATAATGCGCTCCAAAATAAAAAGAGAAAATCCAAAAGTGTGTTTTACCCCTGCAAATGAGCTGAATTGGACTTAAAGTTCGAATGAGACCAATAAAGTGACATATTTTTAAGATATATGCTGTTGTAATACAATATTTTACAAGAGAAATTTTCTTTTCTAGAAATTTGGTTCAAATGCACGCGTTTGAAGGAATGAATCTTTCAAAACTGTCAAGTAGAAAAGAAACTTCTCTTCAGAATAATATTTAAAAGCAGGGTTGTCCCAGAAGAGAAAATTTCTCTTCTGGGATTGTCTCGTTGTAATGGGATAAGTGTTCAGAACAGGAAGAATATCTCGTTAACATAATAAAAGAAGAAATTTCTCGCGAGCAACATAACAGATGTTTCTTTTCTGCGGATATTTTACAAGAGAAATTTTCTCTTCTAGAAAAATGTGTTCAAATGCACGCGTTTGAAAGAATAGTTATTTCAAAACTGTCAAGTAGAAAAGAAACTTCTCTTCTGACAGTATTGTCTGCATAAGCGAAACCATTCCAGAAGAGAAAATTTCTCTTCTGTGATCATCTCGTTGTAATCGGAGAAGTATGCTGAACAAGAGAAATGCCTTGTAAAGATAAGAAACGAAGAAATTTCTCGCTAGCAACGTAGGAGATATTTCTTTTCTGCCGATTATATTTTACAAGAGAAATTTTCTCTTCTAGAAATTTAGTTCAAATTCACACGTTTGAACGAATGAATCTTTCAAAATTGTCAAGTAGAGAAGAAACGTCTTTTCAGTATAAAATGTAAAAGAAAGGCTCTCCCAGAAGAGAAAATTCTGGGATAGTCTCGTTGCAATCAGAAAAGATATGCAGAACAAGAGAAATGTCTTGTTTGCATAAGAAAAGAAGAAATTTCTGGCTAGCGACAAAAGAGACATTTTTTTTGCACCTGTTCGATACGTACAAACAGACATGATATTAAGGAGATTTTTTTTTACAAAATATTATTTCTGAAATTGTCATTAGACCGTACTAAAGACACCAGAGGAGAAACTATCTTCAAGGTGTACGCGCATTCAAGCTTATGTACTAGAAAATAACTTTTCTCTTCTTGTTAGCACTCTTTCTTATTGAAATTATCTTAAATGTGTATGCATGAGTTTATCTACATTCTAAATTAGAGACAAAAAACATTTCAAAACTTTTTAATATATTTTGTTATTCAGATTTTTTGGTCAATGTTATACACAAATTGCAGACAATTATGACCGGTTCCAAGGATTAGGACAGTCTAGCAATGTGTAGATATATACTTTTTAATCTATTTTCTGCTATTAAAATTTATTGTTTTAGCAAAAAAGTAGGCAATTATTGTGATGCTGTTGAATGCGAACTCAGATTTCGGGAAAATGAAACTGAATTAAAACGTTGAGCTTACAACAATCGTTTTTATTTTCAAATAAAAATGTATGTAGTTTATTTATATTCTTGACTTGAAATTCACAAATTACAAATAAAGGAAAGTTCATACTGAAGAGGTTAAAACGTTATTAAACATGTATTTCTCGTTTCATTTTCCTTTATGTAACAATTATCTTCATTCAATGCCAAATGTTTCAGAGCTTCATCTTCGAAACATATAACGCTATATCTCAAATAGAGCAATATTGATAGAAGTAAATATAACATCCATGCTTCTTAAAATGGCACTTAAACCTTATTTAATTTTAAAAGTCAAAATATCCTTTGTTTGAAAATGTGTTAAACTCTTACTTATGCCGAAAAGATACAGACATTGAACAAATACAAATAAAAAGTGACTATAATATGTTTAAAGACATAGGATTCTTTAATTTATATACCACAGTAAAGAAAGGATCAAATATCAGTAGTATTTATAATTGTCATTTTTCGTTAATCTAGTATAACTCTAGTTGGGGTCTGAGATCCCAAATTATTGCAACTGTTATGTTGTCATAGGTTTAGAATATTGAATTAATGCCTGATTTATATTCGGGAGTAATACACCAACTGGATGCTTATATTGGGTTAGAAAGACCACCTGATGAATTTTAGCTATAATTATTTGGTAATAATTCAGTAAAGTTACAATCAAAATGGCTTCAACGGAGATGTCTTTAAAATGAAAATTTGCAAAAAAAATAAATAAACATAAAACATTCTTAAACACTATCCAAAGTACATTGTGTTTGTGATTTCAGAGAAGATATTTCAAGAAATTGTTGACATCCGGACGTACATACTAAGTTTTAAGCTACAAATAAAACACACTTTTAAATTGTTAACATCACAACAATATTTTCATATAATGGCAAAGCTATAAGGTAATACAATGTACACACACATATAAACATGATTCATCACTGTAACATTTCATCCGAGAAATTAATGTTATAAAATGTTTATTTACAATGAATATTCAGGATTTGGTCTGCTATAATGAAGTTTTTACAATGACAAATACTAAAGTAACAATGCATAAAAAGCGTGCCCACAGTTGGAGTTGATTAATACTTTGTATGTTGTATGATTTCTTTTGTAAATAAACTGTAAGTTTTAATAATTTTAAATGTACTCTGTAAGGGTTAACTTTACACAAATAAAATTGAAGCGGTAATGTTGCATTGTGTATCCTAAATTTCTCACAAGAATGAAATATTACTGTATCATACATAATTATCAAGACATAAAACATCCAAATGAAAAACTAATCAAATCAAACAATGCATACTGATTAATATTACTTCAAATTCTTCTTTACATATGTGTTTACAGCTTTTATAATTAATTTATATTGAGTGTCTAAGATTATCAGTTAGTTGCGTGTTTTTATACCCTGAAACTTTATTATTAATAGTAGTCATCGATTCCATAGTGTTGTTAACATATTGTGTAGTTGAACCATCTGTGAATTTAAATTCTGTGCTATTTAGTTTTCCACCGAGCATTGAAGCAAAGATCATCCTTATTTTCAAGTACTCCCAGCTATATCTTTTGTTGTTGCATACAGTAACTCCGAGTGTAACCTGCAATATAGATAATAAAATCATTAAACATTATTTTAATGTCAGCTTTATGTTACATACGTTTTGCGATGTCCTCAAATTATTCACGTATTGCTGGGATATCGTGTCAAAGTGAAATTTCATCTCAACGGGCAACACATAAATGTTATCTAGTTAGGCCTGTTATTAACAATTTCAAAGTACTACGGTATCAACAGTGTACATATTCTGTTGATACAATTATGTATATTGGAGTAGTTAAATGCATATAATGTGAAATAAAGGAAATATTGACCAATTAGAATAATAACTATAAATTTTATAAGTGTTCTTATTCGTTCAATTTAAGAACTGTCCCGAATCATTCTGGTCATAAAAACTACTTTATATATTTGATAAAGACCAAATGAAAAAGAATGTATTTAACCGCAAACAAAGTCACAAGGTAAAACATTTTATGTTTCAAGGGTCATTATCCTAGCAATAATAATCTTATTTTGACAGTTCAATATCTTAATTCGGTGTGATTGTTATCACATAACAACTGTGTATGTCTGGTAAATATTGAATACAAAATCGATGTTCCAGTGTATAACACGAGCAATGTGTTCATCATTTTGATACGGTGTCCCGTTGGGGGCCATCGCAGCATATTTATCAAATTAAGTAAAGTCGAAACAACGAAACTACGACGGTGAAAAGTCGAAACAACAATGGTGAAAAGTCGAAACTACGATGTTGAAAAGTTTCGACTTTCGAAGTTTCGTTGTTTCGTTGGTTCGACTTTTCACCATCGTAGTTTCGCGTTTTCACCATCGTAGTTTCGATTTTTCACCATCGTTGTTCCGTTGTTTCGACTTTTCACCATCGTAGTTTCGTTGATTCGACTTTACTTAATTTAATAAATATACCGCGATGGCCCCCAACGGGACACCGTATTTTGATAACTGAATATAACTGACATAATTCTAATATTAATTATCCGACTTGACAACATCAAAACCGTGCTCGAGATGTTATTGTTATGACCTAACTGTTTAAGTCTGGGGAAGATTATTCAAAAGCGATAAAAAAATTTGATAAAGCCAATCTAACTTGTTTAATAAACTATGCATGTTATGTAAATATTAAATGACAACTGCGTGTGCTGGCATGCACACAACCTGAATGTTTACAGACTTTTGTTTGATACTGTCTTAGAGTATAAACACACACACTTACGCCAGGTTCCGCTCATACAACTACAAGCAACCCTTTGCAAAGACAACTGGCGTAATTTATGTTTTTTAGCAGTTGTCAGTTAAATTGCAGTAAAATGCAAGAAATTTGTCGGTGATAACGCTAACCAGTTTTTATTTAGCAGTGTAAAAGCAGTTTTTTCCAAAAGTTAAGACAAAAGAGACAGTTTTCAGGATGCTACCGAGTTAACAATACTTCAAAATTAATAAATACATATCAAAAAGTTTGTAAAGAAACAAATGAAAACATAAAAAAATCGTTTTAAAACAGACTTGTTTAAACCACAAAACGATGTTTTCAGGTCAAAATCCCGGAGGCATGCAATATGGTTGTAACCACAAACCCCACAAAAGCATTTTGTATGTAAAATTCTCCCTCACATATAAGTTGGGCAATGCTCGGTCGTACAAACCGACAAGAATCTTTACTTAGTATTTTTGTGTTTATTCATTTCTGTTATTCTGTATTTAAGTATCGCGATATGTTGAAAGCCAATTAAGCTTCCGAAAAACATATTTTTCTTACTATCAAAAGTTATTGAAATTATTCGTTTTTGTAATTCTGCTAAAACCCTTCATATAAACCCCTTTATGTGTACGTTTTTGCCGAATCTGAGAATCTCGATACACTCTCGGGATTATGTGATGAATATACAAAAACTCTTAAAATGCGATGTTTAATTTGTACGTTTGAAACGAAAAAGAGAAGATAGAAAACTGACAGAAACCTCGTTTTATAAAAAGTTTACTCACTGATGATATGTTTTACACGGCTGAGACAAAATCTTTATATGTGTGCAGTGCAGTGTGTCACATTCATGTGACGTTACATTTTATTTTTAGAATAGTCGAAGGCGGATTTAGACCATTAGGTCAGGTTTCCAATAACAAGATGGAAAAAGTAAAAGTTGTGGCTTGAAGCAGTCTTGTGCATCGTTGTTTAGTTTTCTTCAATTTTAAAAATAAATATTTATGCCTGCGATAATCGTCTTCACGGGCGTATTCAGTATATATAACTATGTACATACACTGAGAAACAATAAGCACCGAATGCTTAATATTATTTGGACCGGAAACACTCTCCCCCTGATCATTTTGAAACTGGTTGTGAGATATTTTGATATCTTGTGCATTTAAGACATGTTTTATGTTGGCCCGGACTCGCCATCGCAGGTACACTTGTATTTGATATCGTCGCGCGCGCTATGACGTAACAAATCACTTTCTCACTATCAATCAAGGGTTTTGTGTAAGTACAGTTATTAAAAATATTCCAATTGTTATATTTAAATTTTTATTTTAATGATTCGTCGCTTTTGTTCAATAGCTTAGCTCGTTGGTTTGAGTTCACTAATACACTGAGGAGATTAAAAGAGATGTGTTTAAAAACTGTCTAGCTGTATGCGGTTCGATAATTTCTAAACACATCCCCTATAACCCCCATGCTGTGTTCTTTTCTTGAAATTACTTGTGCATAAATTACCGAACGATGCGATTCCGATTTAGCTTTGTGACTCTCCGTTTTCTGCCGAAGGTGATTATTTGGAAAGAGACGACAAAAACAAAACCCGTTCATAATTATTCAAAATGATGTACATTATATCTACATTTTAGTTTGCATCCTTTCTCAATAGTAATCTATCATCTGGAAGAATTAAACTTACTTAAATTATAACCAAAAGCGAACGTTTCGGAAGTTTAACGAGCATTTACAACATTTTTCTGAAAAACTAATTTGCCCCTACGAACACACACCATAGTTCGTTTTGGTTTTATATGTATATGTGTATAATACACATTTTATCAATCAATATATAAATTGTACCACGACAATGACATGAAATAAATAAGATAAAAAAAATGACTTTATCTTACTTTTAACTGCGTTGTATTGGATATTCAGTTCAGATGTCGTAAACTTGGTTTCTTGTATTTTCCCACTTGTATCATGTATGACCTGGATTTCTTGTTGTTTTGTCTATACAAATAAAATACCATACTACGTACAGTTGTAAGCATACATGTTTGTATATCATAGTGTAACAAATAGATTTGAAAAAGCATTCATATGTTCATTTTTTATCTCTTGGTAACGAAATTATTTTTTTTCAATCTTTCTTCTCATAATAGTTATTTCAGTTATTTTTCTATTAAACATTAAAATTATTAACTAAAATACGAATACGTTTAATGTTTATACTTCTATAAATCGGATTATGAACATGTACAAATGAATACATTCCTCAGTTAGAGAGCCAAGAAAACACGAGGACGCTCTACCTTCCTATATATGAGTATATATTTATATTTCATACTACAAACCCTTGTAGGGATTTTTTGGGAAAGACACACAAATGTATTAACCAACATTAAAATACAATACATCACCTAATCAGCTCTATATTTAATTAGAACAACCTAAAGCTATATTTCGGTGGTCATCTTGAATTTTAAATCGAAAATTAATTATGTGTAATGTCGTACATGAGAAATATCCATGTGAAGTTTGAATATAACTGGCCTGGTGGTTTTAGAGAAAGTGTTGCTAACGGACGACGACGGAAGAAGGACAACGCACCATCGTATAAGCTCTTCTGGCCTTTGGCCAGTAGGACTAAATCGTTATATGCATACATGTATTTGCATCATATATTATTCACATAACAGTAAGCTGAATACGAAGAGGTGCATATGTATGCTTATTTGCATAAATGACTTTATCGATTAGTGTTCGGAATAAATAGACTAATATAGACCAACAACTTATTTAGTACATGCATATCTATATCTTAAACGCAGTGTATTGATCTTAAAAGAGTGCATAACATTAACCATAATAATACCTTGATATTAAATGAATGTTTTAGTTTTTTATACATAAAATATTGGTAAACATAATACATAGTTTGTCAGATATTGGACATTATTATAACTGTATAGTTTTAGTACATTGCCAATTCAATATTTCAGCTATATGTAGTACATGCACATTCAATAAAAAAGTTATTATAAAACGTTCAACAACCAAAATTTATAACTTACGTTTACATGGTAAAACTGACTTGCCGCGTAAATGTTTCTTATAATTTGACTTTTATCACCTATGATAACATTGCAAAGGAATCAATTTATTTTAGTGATAGAATTAATGTCCAGCGGGACAAAATGGAATGCTCACTTTATAAAGACGTTACGAATAGAACGCAGACTGTAGCAGTTAAACCCCTCCCAAGTTTTATCTAGTTGGCTATTTGAATCGTGTTATAAAGTATTAGATATCTTTCAAAGGCATGCACTCCACGTGACCTTCTCAAGGAGCTTCCTCTAACATAAAAATCTGATAGCCATGTATAATATGTTGTATCATATTTCGATTACAAATAAAGTACTTGCACAGTATGATGCTTGTGGTACCATTCATTCTTGAATTGTTAGTCAGACACAACAAGAATTAGAGAATCTTGTCTCAGATAGCTTCAGTTTTGGAAGTTGCATTGCAGTTCGACATGATTTACCAATACAGACCTTATCATTTTAGTGGTTATAAAGACTGGGAAAACTGGTTATATATATGATCACATCATGACCGCAAACGTTTTATGAAACATTAACATACACGAATTTTATTATACAATATTCAAGAAGCCGATGTCGATAATTAAGATGAATTTCATATGCGAATTTTAACAATTGCTTAATCATGAGTATCCGTTCTCCAATATAAGTAACCACCTGCGTATAAATATAGATTAGTTATACTTTATAACAAAGCAGAACGCATTATTATTCTGTTGAAGTGATACATAAAATATGTTGTTGTTTTTTTATTCTTGATTCGACAATTGAAGTTTATTTCGTAGTTTATCGATTGTGTTACAAACGGTGATGGCATATAGTGAATATGGTATAACTTTTATTCTATGGCTGAATAAGACTATTATATTCATACTTATCGGAGCAAGTTAAATTTAATTTGGTGATGTACATTAGAGTATTTTTTTTTCATATTTTATACTTTTTACACGAATAACATAGCTTAACATGAAATAATTTATTTTTATTTGCATTATCGATTTTTGTGATGGGACCAGAGAGGGAAGAACGAGTTTAAAGTCGTCTTTGGCTACTGACTATTCGGTGTATTGTACATATTTTAATTATTCCTAATATAAATCATGACTACGTTGCTTTGGACGCCGTTCCATTTAATCACTCAGGTTGGTGTAACTAAAATCGTATAGCTACGCAGTAATGGTGCAATCAAATTTTGGAAAATATAGATAACGTTAAAGATATCAATGACGTACCGTAATGACATCGTTTTACCTTTAACTACATACATGCATTGCAACACACGCTTTGTGCGCCAAATTTGCCAGAACACCAGTCGCAGTAATTAGCTATAAATTTTGTTAGCGGTAACACCACGATTATTCTAAAATTAATGTGGGCAATTCTTATCTGGTGTTTATTGATGCTTCATTTAGTATCCATAAATCGATCCACAAGATATAAATGAGCCTATCATACAACAACACAAGAAAACGTGCCAATTGTATGATGGGCGTGCCAAATATTTAGTAATAATGAGACGGATAATATTACTGTAAAATATATTCACTATTGTCGAATTTCTATTACAAGCATTATCATACCAATATTAACTTTTGGAATCGATAATACTCATATGTCAAAAAATACTGCCGGTATGTATTCGAAAAACTATTTTCATAAGAAGCAATTTAAGGGTAGATAAGCAGAACGCCCGTTAAATAAATTATATATTAAAGTTAATCATAACAACATTTTAATAACTGTAACTAGTGGTCAGATGTTTTCTTATCAAATAACTGTTTTACATTTTGAAAACAAAATCAGTTGGATTAGAAATAATCCTGAGAAATATACACCTTTTCATTACCTGTAGTAAATCTCACTCGTAAACATATTTTCATAATTATTTATTTATAGATATTATCTATAAAAACATTACAATTCAGTTGCTTAATTGTCAATATTTGGTTCAGACAGTTACGGTACTGGGATCGAGTGAAAATCCGGATAAACATCTTTCTTATAATTTTAATTATAATGAAGAAGAAGAAGAAGAAGAAGAAGAAGTAGAAGAAAAAAAATATTGATTTAAACTATACATAGCTTTACATCAAAGTACATTGTTGTTATAACATGAAAATAATTAAACACATAAACACATAACAAGTTTAGTAAATAATATGCACACGTTTTTACATACACACACACACAATCATACACGCTCGCGCCCCACCACACGTATTCGCTCCTAATATCGACATTTCAAACTCCTATCAATAAGATTTGTATAATATACTCAAATTTTCTTTTACATAAAAGAGGTTCTATGAGGATGAACACATTTGTCTATTTGTCAATTTATTTTGGAACGTTGTTTTACAAATGCTTCAGAAATAAATTTGCTTAATTTAACAATTTCCGATTTATTTTTTTTTGAAGAAGATTAAGTTAAGATTAAGATTAAATAAACTTAAATAATTCGTACCTTAACCAAAATACTTTCAATACATTTCAGGAATGTATATATGGCGTGTCCTGTTTTATACGTGAAAGTAGACGTCATAATGAATATGAGTCGAACCACTGTCCTTATGCAAGTAACTGGCAAACTTTCTCACATCAAGTTTTGGACCAAGCGGGACTCGAACATACGACATTAGCGGTGAGAGGTCAGTGATCATAAGACGAAAACACATTAGACCACTCGCCACGGAGGACCATCGTAGCACCGGCTTAATTGCTATTCTATGTTCTAAACACTTCATGATTCAAAGGAATCAGAAATATTAACAGTGAGCCAAAATGCGGGTCCGCATCTTACCTCCTCACTACAGAACGTACGAAGTCAATACTATCTTAGGATTGCATATATTTTAGGCCAAGAACTGATTTCGTGTTAAATGGAGTATATGCTTCTATTATAAACCTATAACATTTCATTTTACCTTAGGAAGCCCTTACACGAAATGTACAGCTATTTCAATAACATTACCGCAGTATGCGGCTATAAAGTTTAATTCAAAGAACATTGATCAGTAGGAGCGTAAGGGTCAAATTTTGTTTAGCAAATTGTAACGATTAAGGGAATTAAGGAAATGGTGTGCAACGACGATTTCGACACTTTAATGTTGTTTATCACGTGTTTAAGAGACGCAAGTGCCAATTAAATGCCGAATACCAACTGTGCAAACATGCTCTCTAAAACAAATTGACCGAAAGGAAAGTGCCGTGTGTCAGATTGTGAGATTATATAGTCACTGGATAGAGAAAGGGCGAAGTTTAGAAAGTTAAAGAATGATATCATTAACGATCATTTGTTTGCTATTTATGAAATATTATTGACAAATGACAAAATGTATAGGAATCCGTATCTGTATTGTAGCAACGCTAAATGATTAAATTTCGTTAACTTTTAAACTTCCAATTAATGTTAAAAACTAAGTCTAAATGTTAAAACTTCCGCTTAGTGTTAATACTTACCTCCCGCATATATTAAAAACTTAAACGTTATATGTGAAGATATTTTTACAAAACGGCAAAAGTAAAATAATTAAAGTTAAATAAGCTTAAAAAAATCAACAATAAAGCAATAAATTAAAGGTAATCCATATGAAAATACGGGTCATATTATCCTGTTAATTCAGTTGACATAGTTATTATTTTACTTCGTTATGAAAGATGCACTGGCGGATATAGAGAGGTGGCATGGAACCATTTCTCTATATCCAGTGCTTTTTTATATAACGCGGCAGTGTTGTAGTTTAGTTCTATGTTGCAGTGCTTTTGTGGCATGAAGCTGTGCAATTGTTATGTGATATTGTGTAGTTGCTGTAGTTTTGTTATGTGACATGGTAGTTTTGATATATAATATGAGGTGTTTTGTGATGCAGTTTTTATGCCGTCCATCCATCCGCCATTCCGTATGGTTTCCTATGTTACATGTATATCGATGCTATGCAATTGTTATATGATGCTGTTCTTGTCGTATTTTTTTATGTGACATAGTAGTTTTGATATATAGTATGGGGTGTTTTGTGATGCAGTTTTATGCCCCCCATCCACAAAAAAAAAAAAAATATTTATTTTCTTTCTTTTTTTTTGGTGGGGCAGGGGGGCATATAGTAATCGCAGAGTCCGTCCATCCATCCGTCATTCCGTCTGTCCGTGCACACGAATGGGTAGTTAAATGACTAGGGTTAAGGGTTAGTAATTTGTTAGGACGGTTGAAAAACAGTTGAAAAAATATGTGGCTGTTTCCTGACACATAAAAACAACTTTTATTTGGCTTTTTTCTTTTGTGTAGCTAAAGTTTAGTCACACATTCAAGTAATAAACTGGGCACAAAGAAACCACTTAAATACCCATTCGTGGAAACGTCCGTCCGTCAAGGTCACACATTTCAGTTTGTTTGACAACACTTTGAGTCTGTATGGGATTTCGTGTCCGGCCTGTAACTTCGTCATGCATAGATGGATTTTATAAATACTTGCTTCAAATGATCAACATAACATGACGACATGCCTCGCGTAACACCCAGAATCCCACTTTAAAGGTCAAGGCCACAATTTAACTTTGTTTAATGGCTCTATCAGTCACCTTGAAATTTCGTATCTAGTCTGTAACTTTGTCACCTATGGATACATTTCAAAAACACTTGGCTCAATTTACCATCATGACATGATGACGTGTCGTGCGTAAGACCCACACCCGTATCTAAAAAGTCAAGGACACATTTTTAGTTTGTTTACAATACTTCGAGTCTATGTGAGAATTCGTGTCCGGCCTGTAACACTGTCATGCATAGATGAATTTTATAAATACTTGCTACAAATGATCAACATAACATGGCGACATAGCGTGCAAAACACCCAGACTCCCCCCTTCAAAGGTCAAGGTCACAATTTAACTTTGTTTGACAACACTTTCAGTAAGTTTGAGATTTCATATCCGGCCTGTAACTTTATCACCTATGGATAAATTTCAAAAACACTTGGCGAGTTGATAAACATGACATGATGAAGTGTCGCGTGAAAGATCCTGAATCTTGCCTTAAAGGTCAAGGTCACACTTTCAATGTGTTTGATATTTTGTGTCTTGTCTGTAACTTTGTCTTTAACTTGGCTCAATTGACCAAGATGACATGACAATTTGTCGCACCGTAAGACCCAGACCCGTACCTAAAAGACCAATGTCACACTTTGAGTTTGTTAAACAACACTTTAAGTTTGTTTGAGATTGAAAGTCCTGTCTGTAACGTTATCATACATGGATGGATTTAAAAAAATACTGCATATGTCAAAAATGAGATGACGGAGTGTCGCGTTAAGACCCAGAACCCTATCAGAGGTCAAGGTCACACTTTTAGTTTTTTTATATTGCATTTCTGGTCTGTAACTTTGTTCTACATGGAAGGATTTTAAAATAGCTTTATACATGTGATCAATATGTTATGATAATGTGTACCTGTTTTTCCTAAAGAAATTCCCAGACCTTTACATATATGTCTTGGTCAAGGTTACACAGAGGTCAAGCCACCTTTAAATGTAAAAATAACACATGACATTGCATTTTAGTCTGAAACGTTAGTCCATGACTCTTGATATTTACGGAAACATCGCTACCTATTATAAAAAATATTGTTATTTTCATAGACCATTTGGTGGTTGTGTGTGTGTGTGGGTGGGTGGGTGGGGGGTGGGGGGGGGTATGCGACTCTTACCAGTGACATTTCTTGTTATAGTATGCTGTTCAATTATTTTAATATGCTGTAATCTTGCTACATAATGCTGTTCAATCATATTGATAGTTTTGCTATGCGGTATTTAAGTTTTTTATATGATGCAGTACATTTGGTATATGATACGGTACACACGTTGTACGTGATGCTAGATTTTTTCTATGAGATGCGGTTGTTTTTTTTCTAAATGATGCAGTACACTGGTATATGACGGTGTACATAAGTAGTACGTGACGCTAGGCTTTTTTCTATGAGACAAAGTTGGTTTTATTTGACTCAGTACTTTGCTGTACATGCGTTGTTCGTGATACTGTAAATTTACTACGATATTTGGTTGTTTTTCTTCCGGTATATGATGAAGTACATTAGTTGTACTTGAAGATGCATACATGTATATGTTGAACGTGATGCTATATATTTACTATTAGATCCGGTGGTTTTTACTGTAAGATGCAGTTCTTTCGGTATATGATGCTGTAAAATGGTTGTATGTGATGCTGTATATGTATGATGAGCTCCTGTGGTTTTTACTGTAAGATGCAGTTCTTTCGGTATATAATGCTGTACATACGTTGTGCATGATACTATTTATTTACTGTGAGATGAAGCAGATTTCTTTATGATGATGTACATAAGTCGACGCGATACTGCATATTTACTATAAGATACGGTTGTTTTTCTATATGATATTGTGCATAAGTTTAATGTAATGCTATTTATATGCTATTGGATGCGGTGTTTTCTCTATATGATGCGATACTTTCGATATATAATAGTGTACATTAGTTGTACGTGATTATGCTTTGTTTTTTTCTAAATGATGCGGTATTTTCGGTAAATGATGCGGTATTTTCGGTAAATGATGCTGTACATATGTTGTACATGATGCTGTATATTAATTATGATACTCGGTGTTTTTTCTATATGTTGTTGTTCATAAATTTAAGGTAATGCTGTAAATTTACTATGGTATGCGATGTTTTTCTTTTTTCTATAAACGATACTTTCGGTTTACACTGTTGTTAATTATTGTACGATTGTTAATATAAGATGCTGTGGATTTTCTTTATGATGCAGTACTTTCGGTATATGATGCGGTACATTAGTTGTACAGCTGTATATTAACTATGAGCTGTCGTGTTTTTTTCTATATGATGCAGTTCTTTCGGTATATAATGTTGTATATTAGATGAACGTGATGTTGTATTTACTGTGAAATCCGTAGGGTTTTACTGTATGATGCAGTAAATTCGATATAAGTTGCATCTGATGGTGTATATCTACTATGCGATCCGGTGGTATTTACTGTAAGATGCAATACTTTTGGTATATGATCTTAAGATTAGTTGTTAGTGATGCTATAATTTTAATTTGAAATGCGCTGTTTTTTTCTATATGGTGCAGTACTTTCAGTATATGATGGTGTACATACGTTATACGTGATACTGTATATTTACTTTGACATAAGATTGTTTTAATATGATGCTATGGAACGCCATAGCCGTCTTATGTGGTCCATTTTATATGTTTTATGTGCATTCCTTATTATATTATGTGCATTCATATTATGTGCATTGTTTATTATATTATTTAGAAACGTTATTACATTATGTTGATACTTCATTATATTTTGTAGATACTTTATTATATTATGTAGACTGTTTATTACATTATGTAAATACGTCATAATATTGTGTAGATACTTCATTACATTATGTCGAAACTTTATTATATCCTGTCGAAAGTTTATTATATTATGTAGATACTTCATTACATTATGTCGAAACTTTATTATATCTTGTCGAAAGTTTATTATATTATGTAGAAACTTTATTTCATTATATCGATACTTCATTATATTTTGTAGATACTTTATTATATTATGTAGACTGTTTATAACATTATGTAAGTACGTCATTATATTGTTTAGATACTTCATTACATTATGTCGAAACTTTATTATATTCTGTCGAAAGTTTATTATATTATGTAGATACTTCATTACATTATGTCGAAACTTTATTATATCTTGTCAAAAGTTTATTATATTCTGTAGATACTTCATTACATTATGTCGAAACTTTATTATATCTTGTCGAAAGTTTGTTATATTATGTAAAAACTTTATAACATTATGTCGAAACTTTATTATATCTTGTCTAAAGTTTATTATATTATGTGCATTCTTCATTATATTATGTCAAAACTTCCTATGATTTATGATGACGAGATCATTTTGACGGGATGATTTATATACTGACACCGTGTCAAAATAATGTTGTTGTTTTATAGCATAAATGTCTGTATATAGCAATTATTATAAGTTAAGGTAATAAACTCTATTTTTTCGCTACTATTATACAATATTATACCAGATATAAGTTTTAAAAGATAATTCATCACAAAAAGATGAATGATATAATTATAATCAATGATTGAAATATTAATCGTGAATTGGACACCATTTTAAAATAGTTGTTTTTCTGAAAATAAAAGTAAGATTTTTTATTCTTCAGCAATGAAAGATTTACTGCTTCGTAATAAAGCAATACCATATAGTGTTAGTTTCTTTCGATGTAAGTTACAAGAAGTCTGCTTGAGATGTTCAGCGTCAAAGTGAACTTTAAACCTCTGAGGAGCTTAAGTGTGCACTTCGACAAATAGGCTTTGGGAAGGCTTGTGTTTGAAACTCATAGGAATAACTACAGAGCTGGAACTGTTAATTGTTTCATGCACATTTGTTTTAGACTGATGCTTTTAGTTTGAAACCGTTCTCAAACATAACAGGTTATTTTTGTGCTGGAACTGGATTTTTTTTTATCTTAGTTTGAAAAATTAGGTTTAGAACAGTCTCCAAACGTATAAGTGTATATTCATGCTGGAACTGAGCTTTGTTCCAAGCAAACAGTTTTGTTATTAGTTTGAAACTCAAACAATAACTTTAGGTTTCGTGCTGAAACTTGTATTTGTTTCATGCGCTTTGGTTTAGTTTGAAGACTAAGGTTTGAAACAGTCTTCAAACTTATAGGTGTACTCTCATGCTGGAAATGAACAGTGTTCTAGACATACAGTTTTGGTTTGAGTTTGAAACAAATCTCAAACGTATGCTGTCCAGACACGTCGTCTGAACAGCTGGTCTCATTATTAATATAGTGTTGAACAACAGTTAGTTCAACTATACAGGGTTTGAAACATTATACTGTATATAGTTGATTGGTAAACTATGATCATTTGTCTGTATGATTTCTAAATATTAGAATCATTTTATTATCTTTATTTTGTTTGAAGTTTACTTATCATGAGGCAAGAAGCCTGAGGAAAATTTATATACCAGCAATCAATCATTAATATCAAATTGATATAAAGCTTATACTAAGGCTACTGTTAAAGGTAATAGCAATTACAATAACATAGTAACATAATAACACTATAACAATGACAATGATAACGAAAACTATAACGACGGCGATTACCATAACAATCTACTTCTATTGCTACTCTTCTACTGCTACTGCTAACCTTATTACTGTTTATTATAAACTCGCAGTATTAGGTTTGGCCAGTATATACAAATAAAATCGTGACTGTTTAGATCTATATTTAGAAATTGTAAGTTTTTTTGTTTGCATTTTGAATAATAAATTATTTTTGTTCGAATCGAGTATAAAATGTGATTTCATTTTTGCATTTAAAATAATGTGAACATGCTACTACTGCTGCTGTTGTTGCTGCTGCTATTACTTCTACTACTACTACTACTACTACTACTACGTCTGCTACTACCGTAGAAAGGAAGGGATGTGTCTATCCATGCTGAGATTTTTAAGAACAACTTCCAGTTCAATATTCTTTCTCTCAAAAAAAAATTGTTGTTTAAAGGGTGAGTTTCTTGAACTTAAAACGGGATCTTTTGTAAGGTGATTGTGTCTTTAATGGATTAAGCTGTAAAAACAGCCTAGCTTGAAACTATGTTAAATGATTTTGTTCATACTATATAATATATATAAATTTTCCTCAGGCTTCTCGTCCCATGATTCGTAAACGTCAAACAAAAAAAATAATAATATGATTCTAATATTTAGGAATCATACAGACAATCATATCAATCAACAATTTACAGTATAATGTTTCAAACCCTGTAGAGTTTAAATAACTGTTGTTCAACACTATTTTAATAATGAGACCAGCTGTTCAGAAAACGTGTCTGGACAGCATGTCGGTATATGATTGTGTACATACGTTGTACGTGATGCTGTAAATTTACTTTAAAATGCGCTGTTTTTTTCTATATGGGGCAGTAATTTTGGTATATGATGGTGTACATTAGTTGTACGTGATGCTGTATATTTACTTTGACATGAGGTTGTTTTAATATGATGCAGTACTTTTGGTATATGATGGGGTACGTAAGTTATACGTGATGTTGTATATTTACTATGAAATACGCTGGTGTTTCTATATGATGCAGTAATATCGGTATATGATGCTGTACAATAGTTGTATGTGATACTGTATACATGTATTTACTATGAGATGCCGTGGAGTTTCTATATGAAACTGTTATGATTGTGTTATATATTATGATGTCTGTGTTGTTATGGTAGCTTGTGTGACCAATGCTGTCATTTCTTCTAATTACATGTGCTGTACTAATTGTGATTGTTGAATTGACTGCTATGTTTGTACTGTTATGGCAGCTGGTGAGACCAATGCTGCCATTTCTTCTCATTACATGTACTGTACGTATATGATAGTTGTTTAAAGTATTGTGTTTGTGCAGTTGTTGTTGCTGATGGGACCAATGCTGTTATTTCTTATCATTACATGTGCTGTACTAATTATGATTGTTGTATATACCTTTGTGTTTGTGTTGTTATGGTAACTGTTGGTACCAATGCTGTCATTTCTTCTCATTATATGTAAATGGTGTGATCAATGCTGTCATTTCTTTTCATCACTGTGCTGTACTTGTTATGATTGCTGTATATACTATGAGATGCGGTGTTTTTCTGTATGATACGATACTTTCGGTAAATAATACTGTACATTAGTTGAACATCATGCGTATATTAACGATGAGATGCTGTGCTTTTTCTGTACGATGCAGTATGTTCTGTATACGATGCTGTACATCAGTTATATTTGATGCTGTTGATTAGTTATGTGATGCGATGGTTTTTCACTATGAGACGCGGTTGTGTTTCTGTATGATGCAGTACTTTCGGTAAATAATGCTGTAAATACGTTGTGCGTGATGCCGTATATTTACTATGAGATGCGGCGTTTTTTTCTCTATATGATGCAGTACGTTTGGTATATGATGCTGTACACTTGTTATACGTGATGCTGTATATCTACTATGAGATGCGGTGTTTTTCTATATGATGCAGTACTTTTGGTATAATATACTGTACATAAGTTAAACGTGATTGTGTTTATTTATTATAAAATGTGAATTTACTGTATGATGAAGCACTTACGGTATATGATACGGTACATTAGTTGTTTGTGATGCTGTATATTTATTATGAGATGCAGTTGTTTGTCTGTACGACACGGTACTTTCGGTATAGATGCTGGACATACGTTGTACATGATGCTGTATATTAACTATGAGATGCGGTGTTTTACTGTATTATGCAATACTTTCGGTATAGATGCTGGACATGCATTGTACATGATGCTGTATATTAACTATTAGATGCGGTGATTTACTGTATAATGCAATACTTTCGGTATAGATGCTGGACATGCGTTGTACATGATGCTGTATATTAACTATGAGATGCGGTGTTTTACTATATAATGCAATACTTTCGGTACATGATGCTATACATACGTTGCACATGATGCTCTATATTAACTATGAGATGCGGTGTTTTACTGTATGATGCAATACTTTCGGTACATGATGCTGGACATACGTTGTACATGATGCTGTATATTAACTATGAGATGCGGTGTTTTACTGTATGATGCAATAATTTCGGTATATGATGCTGGACATACGTTGTACATGATGCTGCATATTAACTAGGAGATGCGGTGTTTTACTGTTAAATGCAATACTTTCGGTATATGATGCTGGACATACGTTGTACATGATGCTGTATATTAACTACGAGATGCGGTGCTCTACTGTATGATGCAATACTTTCGGTGTATGATGCTGGACATATGTTGTACATGATGCTATATATTAACTACGAGATGCGGTGTTTTACTGTATGATGCAATACTTTCGGTATATGATGCTGGACATACGTTGTACATGATTCTGTATATTAACTACGAGATGCGGTGTTTTACTGTATAATACAATACTTTCGGTACATGTATATAATGCTGGACATACGTTGTACATGATGCTGTATGTTAACTACGAGATGCGGTGTTTTACTGTATGATGCAATACTTTCGATATATGATGCTGTAAAATAGTTGTACGGGATGCTGTATATTAACTACGAGATGCGGTGTTTTACTTTATATTGCAATACTTTCGGTATATGAAAGTAGTTGTACCGGATGCTGTATATTAACTTTGGGATGCGGGTGGTTTCTATATGATGCTGTACTTTCCGTATATGATGCTGTAAATAAGTTGAACATGATGCTGTTTTTTTTACTATGTGATGCCGTGCTTTACTGTATGATGCAGTACTTTCGGTATATGATGCTGTACATTAGTTGTACGTGATGCTGAATATCAACTATGAGATTTGATGTTTTTTACTGTATGATGCAGTACTTTCGGTATATTATGCTGTACTCTAGTTGTACGTGATGCTTAGATTTACTATGAAATGCGTTAGTTTTTCTATATGATGTAATATTCTCTGTATAAAAGCTGTACATTATGCGTTTGTGATGCTGTTAATTTACTATGAGATGCATGTTTTTCTGAAATATGATGCAGTACTTTCGGTTCATAGTGCTGTACATTAGTCGTAAATGATGCTGTAATTTTACTATGAGATACGGTAGTTTTTCTATATGATTTAGTAATCTCGGTACATGATGCTGTAGATTAGTTTAACGTTACGCTGTTCATTTATTATGAAATAAGGGGGTTTTCTGTAAGATGAAGTAATTTTGGTATATGATGCGTACATTGATTGTACGTGATGTTATTTATTTATTATGTGATGCGGTGGGTTTTCTATATGCTGCAGTACATTGGTTGTACATGATGTTTTATATTTACTATAAGATGCGGTGGTTTTTCTATATGATGCAGTATTTTGGTATATTATGCTTACATGGGTTGTACGAAATGCTGTGTAGTTATTATGTGATGCGTTGGTCTTTCTACATGATGCAGTTTTTTCGGTATATGATGTTGTACATTAATTATATGGAATGTCGTATATTAAATATGGGATGTTGTAACTGTTCAATATGATGTTATATTTTTGGTATATGATGCTTATATACGTTGTACGTGATGTTGTATATTTACTATGAGATACGGTGGCTTTTCTGTATGATGCAGTTATTTCGGTTTATAATGATGTTCATAAGTTGTACGTGATGCTGCATATTTATTATGAGTGGCAGTGGTTTTTCTATATGATGATGTTTTTTCGGTTATTCATGCTGTACATCAGTATTATATGATGCTGTATATTAACTATGAGATGCGGTTATTTTTCAGTGTGATATTGTATATAGGTTGTTCGTGATGCGGTGTTTTTCTATATGATGCAGTACTTTTGGTATATGATGCTGTACATCAGTTATATGTGATGTTGTATATAATGTTACTTATATAATGCATGATGCTGTTTATTAACTATTTGTTGCAATGTTTTTTTTTCTAAATGATGATACTGTCGTTTTGTGATGCTACCAATTTTTATATGATATTATAATAGTTTTAATATGCATAAATGTGTAAACTGGAGGGCTTAAGATTGTACATCTTTGCCCTACAAACTTTGCGCTTTTTCAATGAATTTGACAGGTTTTTTTCTTATATCTTTTTGTGTGTATAATTTTATATATAAAAAAAAACACAATAAAATATTTGAAAAAAAAACACCAAAAAACACCCACCCGCCTTAAGACTAACTAGAGTACAACATTTGTTTTTTATTATAACTAAAATATTCCGGAGGTCTACCGCCACAAGAAGGGACATTCCCTCAAAGAATTCTACCCCATGACTTTTCATACAGTACTTGATATGATGTTCCTGGTTTAAAACCCAATGGAAGTTCATTTTTAATACATCTGATAATTCTTTCTAAAACGAAACGTTTAAAATCACAAAATATTGGAGTAAATAACAATTTTTCACTTAAAAATTACCAGAATATTACATAAGGTTTTTAAGATATCAACATTTTCCTGAGGAGAAACACCACCATCAGGAGACTCCTTCCTTAACTCTTTTCCATGTGTTGGCCTAGATTGCACGAAGAAATGTGTTTAAAATCCCGTGATTATTTTTTAAATACATCTCAAACGTTTAAAAGTCAGACATTATTGGAGTAAATAACAACCATATTCTACTAAAACTTAGAAAATAACATTTGGATTTAAAAATATACTGCTGTTCATCATATTGTTTACACAAACATTTCAAAATATTTTGTCAACTAATGCTTTTCATCATAATAATACTGATTAAATTTAAACTATTAGTCATTGCTGTTTATCATTATTAATTGTTTGGTAACATAAACGACTAAAAATTATTCTACAAGTCACTGATGTGTATCATAGTATTACCATATTGATAACATTAAAACTTCAAATTATATTGTCAGCTGCTGCTGTTTATCCTAATATATTGTTAACATCAACAGTAAAAGTCCGACTCTCTCTCTCTCTCTCTCTCAGTTAAACTGTTTGACAAACCTTAAGAAATTGTAATCTCTCTCTCTCTCTCTCTCTCTCTCTCTCTCTCTCTCTCTCTCTCTCTTATTACAAGTTTATATAATAACTACAACTTTCTTTTCTTCTAATTGTCTACAAAATTTGTTAACGTTAATAAGGTTCTGAAACTTTACCAATTGCATTAAACGTTGTATCTTATTTGAGCATGGATCGGATTTACATAAGCATGTAATCCAATCTATTTTCTGTGTACCTGTGTGTTGCTGTATTGTAACATAAAGATATTAAAACAAAATATGTTTAAACTAAATTATTCTGTCAGATTCTACCGTTTTATAATAACATATACGATTATTAGCTCTAAAAAGGCAAACATATGATAGCACACGATTAAGTAGTCAAAAAATTACATTGAATCTCAGATCCAAACAGTTAAATATAAACAACAGAGATACCTTACGGAATTGAGAGAGTGATAAGACCCTTTCGAAACGAAAATAAATTAAATAAGATAGCAGAGTTCATGTAAATACTAGCACAGCTGGTCTAACAACAGAAATAGATAGCTTCTACTGACCTCTTATTAATAGATTGACTATATATACAGTGTGGTAAATATATTACAGTGGTCAGTGCACATTACAAACATAATGATATAAAAAAATGTTTAAAAAAGGTGGTTTCAATCGTTTAATCAAAGTAAGGCCCTCGCAATTATCTTGGGTGACAGATGTGCAGTGTTGCCAATTTTTTTATTATTTCATTCGTTTCAACAGTAACACACTATGTGACTCATATAATATGAGCTGTAATTACATAAAGTGTGCATGTACTATACATTCTTTAGTTTTACTATTAAACATTTGATATTACACTTTTGCCGTTTTGCGAAAACATTTTAATATTTAACGTTTAAGATTTTAATATTTGTGGGGGATAAGTTTTAACATTTACCGGAAGTTTTAAAATTTAGCGTTTATATTATTAAAGTAAAACAACTCTGTTCTCCGATATTTCGGGCTCCTGCCTCAAATTTTATTAACAGCTACATATTCTATGTTGATGTCTACTGAGATTGCTTTAATGACTTCAGAAAAAAGTAAAAGAGAAGGTAATGTTCTGTTTTCCTATTCGTTTTGATATATTTACTTGAATCACCTCGAGTCGACGGAAATACGCTATATTTATGTTTGCTCAACTTAAACATTTAATAGCAATTTAAATAACATCAGTTATTCATTCCAAATTGGAGAACAAATCATTTTAGTTAAAATCTGTATATTTTATATGATTAATGTTTAAGAACAATCGCTGGTAGAAGCTATACATTGCATTGTGGGTGTGGCTTATATTCAGCAGTCCGACGCTACAGTGTAGTATTATTATGATCTGCTGACTACCAGTACTGAAAACCTTTCCTGTTGCAAGTTAATTGTACAGTGTTTGAATGGCCATCTTAACTGCATGCACAATTAGTGTAATTGCTAACAGAATACATCCAATGTTAAGCTCTATACCGAGTTAGCATATAACACACCCCTAGTCATGGCCAGAGAGACAACTTAGGTGTAAATGGTACTTGGAATGAACGTGAAAGATTAATACATAATATATTTGGAAAGAGAAAAAATGAAAATGGCGATGATTTATTATTTAACCAGGCCATGTAGTCTCAGTCGGTAGCACGTATGAATATGTTCGAACACTGGTTAAATCTTGGTAGTCATGTTGAATGTTGTTAGAGTGATTGACATGTACAGCAGTTCTGAGCCTATTATTCTATAAGGCAGCAATAACACTACAGCATCGGGCAAAATTGTTCCGATTGGTCAATTACATGGCTTGGGTGCTTGTATTGGATGATACACACACACACGCACGCACGCACGCACGCACGCACGCACGCACGCACGCACACACACACATTAATTTTGAGGGTTGAATGAATACATTTGGGTAATGTATTAAGTTAAAAATGAAGAAAAAATTGTTTGTATTCCATCTTAACAGCGGATGAGTTGTTTCTAAATGCAAGTTGCAAAAAATCCAGCATATTTTTATCATTATATGTAATTGTACAATTAAGTAGAATTGAATTTAAAACTGAAAATGTAGTACATGTACAATCAGATATAATAGATTACTATAATCCATGTCGATGTTTTAAAAACTATATGTTTCCATTTATACTCCATGAATGTTTTTTCTTTCGTGTTAGGTATAATATACGTATCTGTTCCAAAACACATGTCTTCCATTGCCTGCGATGGTGAATCGCTCATTCCCCTCCACTGGAACGTGCTTTTGTAACCTAATTTATCGCTTGTGACATATACATGATACTGGATACACATGCATTGAAAACTTGGAAAATATACAGTATAAACAGAGACTATTTATAGTTTAAAGGAGCAAATCTTAAGTTCTGGTAATACATATCTATATATAAATTAAAGTAAATACTTGAAAACTATAGTATTGATAATGTTATCTAAAGTGTATCTAAGGTTATTACATAAATCAATCCATTATAAAACGAATATGGTGTTAGTTTCATAGTTGAATATATTACCAATATTTTAAAATCCATTTCAGTTAAATAACATGAAGCATTAAATGCCGCCTTGGACATGAGTCGTTATCGATAAGTTTAATTCATGAACAGACACTGTAACAACACACGTTATTGCGTATTGAATCGATGGCAAACAATCCAATACCATTGGAATGAATTAGTTTATTCTAATTAAATAATGTTTGCTAATTGCAAAGCAGTTGCAGACCTTATACAAATCGCTGTCGAGTCTGTTTCCTGTGTATAACCAATATTGAGTGGTATGTTTGAGAGACAATCAGGCCCGAGTTAGGGATCGAACCCAGCAGTCTATGTATGAGCGATCAACACTATTTGCACTGCACTTCCGCACTGCTTTAATAACCAATTACATAGAATTATATTATTTTAAAATAATCAAATGGATTGTATATATCTTTGCCATATCCATCCTCTAATTCATCTTTAATCTTTTAATATTTTTTTCTTATCAAAGTGATATTTTCTTTCAATCTTCGGACACAAATTTTGTTCAGGTTTTCAGATACTTGGATTAAATGTGAAACTCCTATCTGGTTGACCATATGGTCAGTGTAGTGTGTGGCTGGAGAACGTAATCTAAAGATAATAATCGAAATGTACTAAAACTGACAAGTTAATGACCTGATCTTGATAAGAGGCCGAATCAAGATTAATGGCCAAGTTAGCTCGTTTACTTTCCAGGTGCTTGAATTAGTGCTGTTTAATTTTATGATGAAACTTTCGTCAAATGTATTTTTTGTTAATTTTGATAAATATGAGGTCATAAAGATATCAATTTTACATACGTATGTATGAAATTACAAAAATGAACATTATTATAACAATTGGTATACTCTATATTAACTTTGTAAAAACTACACTGAGATTTTAGTCTTTATCAGACATACATGTATTAAACTTTTAGAAAAAAAATCATTGGCTATACGTACTGGACCCACTTTTTAATATTTTTTTTTTATCAAACTAACACCAACACCCTCACTCCCCTTTTCTCTAGGTAAGAAAAGGATGCTTATAGAAAAGAACGTATATAATGTGTATGTTAAAGTTTGTGGCTTAAATCGGTGCATGATATAATGATTATGGCAGTTTTAGCACTAATTCTAATCATTATGGATTGCTTTTTGTATATCAAATAAAAATAATGAAAAATAATGTCACTGGTAAGTGTCGCTTCACCCCCTTTCCCCACCCCCACCCCCACCCCCAAAGTGGTATGTGAAAATGGACTGAAGTTTCAGACTAGATAACCAATTTCTTTCTTTTTGTTACATTAAAGTGTGACCTTGACCTTTGTATAACTTGGACCATGACATCTAATGTAAAGGTCTAGGTATTTCTACAGATAAATGCAGATGACACGTAATCATGGCATGTTGATCACTTGTGTCAAGCTAGTTTTCTCCATGTATAACAAAGTTACAGACCAGATATGAAATATCAAACAAACTGAAAGTTTTACCTTGACCTCTGAGGTAAGAGTTTGGGTTTTAATGTGACACTTCATCATGTCATGTTGATCAATTGATGAATTGAGTCAAGTGTTTATGAAATCCATCCATGTATGATAAAGTTACAAACTGGACTTAAAATCTCAAACAGACCCAAATTGTTGTTGAACAAACTCAAAGTATGACATTGGCCTTTGAGGTACGTGTCTGGGTCTTACGTGCGATACATCGTCATGTCATATTGATCAACTGAGCCAAGTTAAAGACAAAGTTACAGACCAGACACAAAATATCAAACAAATTGAAAGTGTGACCTTAATATTTAAGAAAAGGTACTGAGTCTTGCACACGACACTTCGTCATGTTGATCAACTCGGCCAAGTGTTTTTGAAATTTATCAATAGGTGACAAAGTTACAGGACGGACATGAAATCACAAACAGACTGAACGTGTTGCAAAACAAAGTTAAATTGTGACCTTGAACTGTGAAGTGGAAGTATGGGTCTTACGTGCGACATGCGCCATAGTATGCTGATCATATTTAGCAAGTTTATATAAAATCCATGTATCCATGACAGTTACAGGCCGGACATGAAATCTCAAAGAGTTGTCAAACAAACTCAAAGTGTGGCCTTGAGCTTTAAGGAACGGGCCTCGGTCTTACGTATGCAACCTTGCTATGTCATGAACTGAGCGAAGTGTTTTTGAAATGTATCCATAGGTAACAAAGTAAAAGACCAGACACGAAATTTCAAAATTATTACCTTGACCTTTTTGGGAGTATGGGTGTTACGCGCGACACGTCATCATGTATTGTTGATCATTGATATGTTGCAAGTATTCATAAAATTCATCTATGCAACACAAAGTTACAGGCCGGACACGAAATCTCACACAGACTTAATGTGTTGTAAAACAAACTGAAACTGTGGCCTTGACCTTTGAGTAATGGGTATGGGTCTTACACCGGACGAGTTGTCATATTATGTTGATCATTTGTAGTAAGTATCAATAAAATCCATTCATGCATAGCATAGTTACAGGCCGGACACGAAATACCGGACGGACGGTCGGACGCTGCGATTACAATATGCCACTCAAACAGTTTTGGGGGACATAAAAATTTATGAAATTCCTGCTAAGTGATTTAAACTTTTTTCAAATAAACATGTTTTTCAGCAATAGATAATGCTAGTATGCTGTACACATAACAATGAAAATAACACAATCAACAATATACAATTGTTTATTTTGCTTGATAAAATGATATATATATTGTTTTTTTTTCTATATGGCGTATAGCACGTTATAAGAAACAGACATATCGCCCTACTTGCACAATTTTTAAAAAAAAAAAAATTATTTGAACTTGTTATTAATAAATATATCCACAAAAAATTAATTTCAAAAAAAATTATTTTCACAATAGTTAATTGGAAAGAATTTTAAGGTAAATCAGTTTGAAAATATATATTAAAGTAAGTTCTAAGACATTTTTCCAGATATTTTCGTACTGAATATGTAAACGGATATGTATAATGATTGAGATTTGTGCATTTAAACACCATAAAATTATTTACTATTAAACGCAACACATTTTTGTTATCCCTGCAGTCGAATTTGACATGGTCAGCTTGAACCTTTTGGTACAGAATCACCTGTGTATTTAATACGGATGTTTTTATCTTTTCAGCATTCACTGAAATACTTCATTTTACACCATTTAACAAGATTATTTCGTACTAAACCTCATTTAAAAGACCTTACTAGTGGATAACTTTGCAAAACCAGCAAACTTGTTACTATATATATACTATATATACAAGGCCCCTGTATAACAGATCATGCTTAACGTATAAAACAGCAATATTTCTGCACCTCTTTGGTCAATAGTGTGTTTTTTAAACCGGAGTATAACGACACATAAAGCAGGGATTTAACATTGATCGTTTTTTTCCTGGCTCGCTGGTTGATAATTAGTGTAATGTTTCGGTCTGATACCAAAGTCGGCACTGACATATCAAACAGTTCTATTAATGTTGTGCTAAAATAACATGGAGAATACCTGCCTCGTTTTGTTAACCGATATAATTGCTTTTTACAGATATCCTACAGGCGATTATTTCTGAACATTGTAAACTTCCGTTATTCCGATGTTTGATCAAACATATTAATATGGAACTAATAAATGAAACCCTCCATCAGTTTTTTATTTGAATGTGAACATTGTATATTTGTACCTTTACATGTATATCATGACAGAACTACATATCGTAAATAAGATATAGTTCCATTTCATTTGCAAATGCTGGATTATTGATGATTTACTATTAAACCAGACCGTAACGATAATTTGCCTATGACGACACAAGCACCTGGTCCAATGGAAGGTGTTTATTAAAATTTCACTGTACCGGTCTCTTAAAGAAATGAAACTTCAATTTAATATATAATATCCGTGAACACGGAAATCTGAATCCTTTAAAATAATAAATGTGCCGTGAAAATTTCCGCTATATAGATTAGGATGACATACGCCTGAGAGTTACAATTATAAGTTGATTTCAAGGCGCAATAATATTTGTGAAAGGCATACGTCTCTAAGGTAATAACAACTCATTATTATCATTTACAGAGAATAACTTTCAAAATCAGTATTGCTGCAATAAACAACCACTGTTCGAAATGGGGCCCCTCACTTTTCTTTACGGAAAAACCTATCCGTTTATATGCAGGCTATGTGTAGCCCAGATGCAGTTACTAATGTAAACACACGTTTACGAACTCTTTTGTTAGAGGTCAATTCGCTATCGTTTGCATAGTTTGGACAACGATGTGTTTATTCACTGTTCATCTTCTGAGAACTTTGTGCTATAAAAATACATTAACTGTATATTTAATAGAAGATACATTTTAAATACGTTTTGATACATTGCGACTTATAAAAATGAACTGTTACATTGTGCTTATTTAATTTTGACAAATTGTATTAACTGAGTGAGATATACTGGAAGGGGAAATACAGTTGGTAAGTTAGCAACGTTATATTTAATTATCATTTAGTTAAACAAAATAATAGAAAAAGATCAACCTCATTAACTTATTTTCAACTTAACTCCCCCTGCCTTCTTATTCAATCGTTTTAGTTGGATTGTGTTTTAAAAGAGTGAGAACTGTTGAATTCGGCCCGCGTTGACGTAGCTTTTTGTTAACGTTTTAATGCAGTTACAACTACCAATGTATAGGTTAGAAGTTTTATTATATTTTCTACGACAGAAGCAAATTCCATGTAACTTCTAACCAGCTTAGCTGTTGTTCTATTTTCTCGTTCCTGGTTACCAGTCATCGTCTTATTGCATAATTTGTATTGATAGAATTAAGCCCTTGATAGACACAAACATTGATTGACAGTTTGTTTCAAAATAAATACTTCGCGTGCTCCTCGTGAGATTTCATTGGATTAAATGAATTAAGGGGGCGTGTTTATCATTGAAGATGAATGTGAATTTGAGGGATTGCGATATTTGTGTAGTTTCATGCGGCAGCCATGATTATTTTGTAGTTGCATGTTGCAGTGAATCCACGTGATCTGATATTATGGACTGGTGTGAAAATCGAAAGAAAGTGTCCGCTTCAGGTAACATTTTGCTAATCGCTTTCATAATATTTCATGAAATTCACAAAACAAAGACGAACGCTGTCTCTGCATGGAGTTGAACATATCGGTGCTATTAAATGGAGCGCGTGGTCCAGTAGCAGAGCATCAGATCCATGATCGGAGGGTCGTAGATTCGATCCACCGTCATGGTTATGTGAGCACACGCATATAACTGGTTCTGCCTAATGAAATTTTGAGCGTGACTTGTTTCACAGTCGAAGTAAAACGTTTAAACTCAACTGACTTTAGTTGGCATGGAAAAGTCTTATTAACTGCAAAAAGTGTAACGTCGTATTTTGATCAGTTGAAAAGATGGGGTGTTGAAATTTACAAAAAAAAAAACATACGCCGTTACACATTTTGCAAATATATATGAGTTTTGCATGGCCCGTTATATATGTAATAGCACTGAAGGTTCATCTTTTTAAAGAGACAGCGTTCGTCATTGTTTTGTATCTTTTCATGAGATGTTAATTTTAAGAAAGTAATCTGCAAAAAAATGTTACCAGAAACAGGGACATTTCCATTGACTTTTACATAAGGTCACGTAGACTCGCCACCGTAGTAAAAAAATTATAGCATCGTCTGTGTAGCTTCAAAAGATGGTTAGACAATTTCTCTTGTAAAATATCGGCAGAAAGAAACATCTCTTATGTTACTAACGAAAGATTTCTGTTTAAGTATATTTACGTGATATTTATCTTGTCCTGCATACTTCTACGATTACAACGAGACACTCCCAGAAGAGAAATTTTCTCTTCTGGAAGGATCTCGCTTTTACAGACAATACTGAAGAGAAGTTTCTTTTCTGTGCTTAACAGATTTGAAATATCCATTCATTCAAACGTCTGCATTTGAACAATTTTTCTAGAAGAGAAAATTTCTCTTTTAAAATATTATCGATAAAAAAATGACATCTCGCCTGTTGCTAGCGAGACATTTCTTCTTTCAGTATGTTTACGAGATATTTCTCTCGTTCTGCATGCTTTTTCAGATTACAACGAGACAATCCCAGAAGAGAAATTTTCTCTTCTAGGAGGATCTCGCTTTTACAGACAATACTGAAGAGAAGTTTCTTTTCTGCTTGACAGATTTGATTTATCCATTCTTTCAAACGCGCGCATTTGAACACTTTTTCTAGAAGAGAAAATTTCTCTTGTAAAATATTATCGGCAGAAAAGAAACGTCTGGTATGTTGCTAGCGAAAAATTTCTTCTTCTCGTATGTTTACGAGATATTTCTCTTGTTCTGCATACTTCTCCGATCACAACGATACAATCCTAGAAGAGAATTTTTCTCTTCTGGGAGGATTTCGCTCTACATACTATACTAAAGAGACGTTTCGTTTTCTACTTGACTGTTTTGAAAGATTCATTCTTTCAAACACGTGCATTTGGATACATTTTCTAGAAGAGAAAATTTCTCTTGTAAAATATTTCATAACAACAGCGTATTTCTTAAAAATATGTCATTTTATTGGTCTCATTCGTACTTTAAGTCCAATTCAGCTCATTTGAAGGGGTAAAACACACTTTTGGATTTTCTCTTTTTATTTTGGAGCGCATTCTATGTTATAGTAGAACATATAGCAATAGGAATTACTAGATATACTATGTTCTACTAGAACATATAGTAATAGGTAAGACTAGATATACTATGTTCTACTAGAACATACAGCAATAGGTAGAACTAGATATACTATGTACTACTAGAACATATAGCAATAGGTAGAGCTAGATATACTATGTTCTACTAGAAAATATAGCAATAAGTAGAACTAAGATATACTATGTTATAGTAGAACATAGAGCAATAGGAATTACTAGATATACTATGTTCTACTAGAACATATAGTAATAGGTAAGACTAGATATACTATGTTCTACTAGAACATACAGAAATAAGTAAAACTAGATATACTACGTTCTACTAGAACATACAGCAATAGGTAGAACTAACATATACTATGTTCTACTAGAACATACAGCAATAGGTAGAACTAGATTTACTATGTTCTACTAGAATATAAAGCAATAGGTAGAACTACATATACTATGTTCAATTAGAACATACAGCAATAAGTAACACTAAATATACTATGTTCTACTAGAACATACAGCAATATGTAGAACTAAGATATACTTTGTTCTACTAGAATATATAGCAATAGGTAGAACTACATATACTATGTTCAATTAGAACATACAACAATATGTAAAACTAGATATACTATGTTCTACTAGAACAAACAGCAATAGGTAGAGCTAGATATACTATGTTCTACTAGAACATACAGCAATAGGTAGAACTAGATATACTATGTTCTACTAGAACATACAGCAATAGGTAGAACTATATATATACTATGTTCTACTAGAACATACAACAATAAGTAGAACTAGATATACTCTGTTCTACTAGAACATACAGAAATAAGTAGAACTAAGATATACTATGTTTTACTAGAACATACAGCAATAAGTAGAACTAAGATATACTATATTATACTAGAACATACAGCAATAAGTAGAACTAGATATACTATGTTCTACTAGAACATACAACAATAAGTAGAACTAGATATACTATGTTCTACTAGAACATACAGCAATAAGTAGAACTATATAAACTATGTTCTAGTAGAACATACAACAATAAGTAGAACTAGATATACTCTGTTCTACTAGAACATACAGCAATAAGTAGAACTAGATATACTATGTTCTACTAGAACATACAGCAATATGTAGTACTAAGATTTAGATATACTATGTTTTATTAGAACATACAGCAATAAGTAGAACTAGATATACTATGTTCTAGTAGAACATACAGCAATAGATAGAACTAGATATATTATGTTCTAGTAGAACATACAGCAATAGGTAGAACTAGATATACTATGTTCTAGTAGAACGATCAGCAATATGTAGAACTAGATATACTATGTTCTAGTAGAACATACAGCAATAGGTAGAACTAGATATATTATGTTCTAGTAGAACATACAGCAATAGGTAGAACTAGATATACTATGTTCTAGTAGAACGTACAGCAATATGTAGAACTAGATATATTATGTTTTAGTAAAATATACAGCAACAAGTAGAACTAGATATACTATGTTTTAGTAGAACATACAGCAATAGGTAGAACTAGATATACTATGTTCTAATAGAACATACAGCAATAAGTAGAACTAGATATACTATGTTCTAGTAGAACATACAGCAATAGGTAGAACTAGATATATTATGTCCTACTAGAACATACAGCAATAGGTAGAACTATATATACTATGTCCTAGTAGAACTTACAGCAATAGGTAGTACTAGATACTAGAACATACATCAATAGGTAGAACGTGATATACTATGTTCTACTAGAACATACAGCAATAAGTAGAACTAGATATACTATATTTTTCTAGAACATACAGCAATAGGTAATCTAGATATATTCCATCACCCTTCAGAAATGTCCTGTAATTTCGCTGGCTGATGATATTTGATTTTCTAGTATTAAAAACTGCTGATACCGCCGGTAAACTTACCACATTTTCGCATTCTATGTATCACTACGTCATTTGTTAACAACGTCAACGAAAACAGTGTAAACAGTAATTTCAAATTTAAACTACTAGTTAATTGTAAAATGTTAAACATGTTTATCAAATAAATTGAAAAAAGGCGATTTAGTTTGTTTTTTACCTTTAACTTATTTTTTGCTGATATACGTTATTCGGTTAAACAGTAAGTTCAATTTAAACCCTTGTCGCTTGAGTAATTGAGTTCAGCGAGAGAGTTTAAATGATAAAACGTATAATTGCTTTCGTATAGGGTTAAATATACTGTAACTGGCGACGTCGTCGTTAAACAATATATATTTGCGACCATTAAAAACCTTTAAACTACATACGATCGCAAATTTTAAAATTACAGTATACTATATTATAAAGTTAAGTTAGACAAGATAATGGAGCAAACATTAACCCTGATATATCAGTTTGCCAAGATGATTCAGTTAACTCAGTCGGTTTTATCAATATATTAATCCAGGGGTGGGGGGGGGGGGGGGGGGGGGGGGGGCGTGAATTCGAAACCCAGCCCAGCCACTTTGACATACGACATTGTGTCTCAATGGCATTCGTCTCTCAACGCTGATTGAAGTGGGAAGATAATTAGTTACTTGCTGTGATGTGTGTGCTGAAGTACTGGTTAACCTTCAAGGATCACATGAAATAGTGGTTGGGTTAACTGGTTGCTGTTAGCTATCAATGGCATCAACCTGGCGCTTAATATTCAAATAAATCAAAACAAAGAATTAAGCATTTTTGTTACAGTATTTAATATAAGTACATACTTTAGATACGTTGAATACTCTGACGGTAAATTCAGCAAAGACGTCCTCCCTCTCACATAACACAGTGACGTCACCGTAGCTGATGGTTTGTTCAGGGTCCGGCCAGTACTGCTCACATTTCATTTTCTGTAGTTACGATAGGTACATGTTATAATGTTATATATTATGTAGTTTATTATAGGAGTTGTTTCATTTGATGGAAATGTAAAAAGTTCTTAGATTCATATCATTTCACTTTTAATTACCAGTGGGTAAATAAACTCATCTTTATCACTTTGAAACAATGCCATATTTGGGAATGTTTTTTTCTTATATCTAAAGAAGTATTACATGCGTATATAATATTGAAATCACAGGCTTAATTATGTGTTGCTAAATGATGCATTGTTTCATATATATGCACTTGCGTTATAGAACAAAATAATGAAACATATACTTGTAGTGTTGATTAGTTATTCTTTGTCCATTGCACTACACCGTGACACTAAAATTGACTATATATCTACAACGTTACACTACATCAAAAACACAACTTGTCAACATTTACCCCGACTTCCATCAGATTAGTAAGCATGACGACCTTCTCTACCTTCTCCTGCCAAACCATCCTCCAGAACGTCACAAAATCGTCCATGTGCTGGCTCGTAGGACCTACATGTAAGTCAAAGTGTTTGTTGTTGCTCATAAATGTTTGAATGATACGTAAAGACGTTTGAGAAACCCTACAACGTCAGTTACGCCATATTTAATAGCAATGTTTCAGCTGCCTGGTGGACTTTCTAATGAAAATACATAATTATGTCATGCTTCTAAGAGAAATTGTGTTATATCATACACTGATTTCATGGAAAATCTTTTTAATTCTGATGATGTTTTAAGGTAGTGTTTTGACTGTGCACACGTAGGTGTAATGCTATAAACATGTTATTACCAATTATAAATATAAATATAAAATTTAGATTATACTTAAAATGTATAAAATTAAAATGAATTGATATCAATTACACATGCTCAACATTACAGATAACTTACCTAGAGACGCAATGTATGCGTTCGTCTTGTTGTACCCCTGTAACAATTAATATCATACTTAATAGCATGCAAATAAAACTATTTTAAATATTAAAAGTCTTGATCCAGCAGTTTGTAAAGAGTTAAATAATATTTATCTTATGTTTGATAAACACAATGCGCCGGACTATACATGCATTGGATAGTTATTTATGTTAGATAAACACAGTGCGCCGGACTATACATGTATTAGATAGTTATCTATGTTAGATAAAAACAGTGCGCCGGACTATACATGTATTAGTTAATTATCTATGTCAGATAAACGCAGTGCACCGGACTTTACATGTATTAGATAGTTGTCTATGTTTGTTCAACACAATGCGCCGGACTATGCATGTATAAGTTAGTTATCTATGTTAGATAAACACAATGTTCCGGACTATACATGTATTGGATAGTTATCTATGTTTGTTTGACACAGTGCGCCGGACTATACATGTTTTGGATAGTTATCTATGTTAGATAAACACAGTGCGACGAACTATACAAGTTTGGGATAGTTATCTATGTTAGATAAACACAGTGCGACGAACTACACATGTATTAGATAGTTATCTATGTAAGATAAAAACAGTGCGCCGGACTATACATGTATTAGTTAATTATCTATGTTAGATAAACGCAGTGAGCCGGACTTTACATGTATTAGATAGTTATCTTTGTTTGTTAAACACAATGCGCCGGACTATGCATGTATTAGATAGTTATCTATGTTAGATCAACACAATGTGCCGGACTATACATGTATTGGATAGTTATCTATGTAAGATAAACACAGTGCGTCGGACTGTACATGTATAAGATAGTTATCTATGTTAGATAAACACAGTGCACCGGACTATACATATATTGGATAGGTATCTATGTTAGATAACCACAGTGCGCCGGACTATACATGTATTGCATAGTTATCTATGTTTGACAAACACAGTGCGCCGGACTATACATATATTGGATAGTTATCTATGTTAGATAAACACAGTGCGCCGTACTATATATGTATTAGATAGTTATCTATGTTAGATAAACACAGTGATCCGGACTATACATGTATTAGATAATTATCTATGTTTGTTAAACACAATGCTCCGGACTATGCATGTATTAGATAGTTATCAATGTTTGATAAACACAATGCGACGAACTATACATGTATTGGATAGTTATCTATGTTAGATAAACACAGTGCCGGACTATTCATGTATTAGATAGTTATCTATTTTAGATAAACACAGTGCGCCGGACTGTACATGTATTGGATAGTTATCTATGTTTGATAAACACAGTGCGCCGGATTATACATGTATTGGATAGTTATCTATTTAAGATAAACACAGTGCGCCGGACTATACATGTATTAGATAGTTATCTATGTTAGATAAACACAATGCTCCGGACTATACATGTATTATATAGTTATCTATAATGGATAAACACAATGTGCCGGACTATAAATGTATTAGACAGCTATCTATGTTAGATAAACACAATGCACCGGACTATACATGTATTAGATAGTTATCTATGTTAGATAAACACAGTGCGCCGGACTATACATGTATTGGATAGTTTTCTATGTTTGACAAACACAGTGCGCCGGACTATACATATATTGGATAGTTATCTTTGTTAGATAAACACAGTGCGCCGTACTATACATGTATCAGATAGTTATCTATGTTAGATAAACACAGTGATCCGGACTATACATGTATTAGATAATTATCTATGTTAGATAAACACAGTGCGCCGGACTTTACATGTATTAGATAGTAATCTATGCTTGTTAAACACAATGCGCCGGACTATGCATGTATTAGATAGTTATCCATGTTAGATATACACAATGCGCCGGACTATACATGTATTGAATAGTTAGCTATGTTAGATAAACACAGTGCGTCGGACTATACATGTATTAGACAGTTATCTATGTTAGATAACTTCAATGTGCCGGACTATTCATGTATTAGATAGTTATCTATTTTAGATAAACACAGTGCGCCGGACTGTACATATATTGGATAGTTATCTTTGTTTGATAAACACAATGCGCCGGATTATACATGTATTGGATAGTTATATATTTTAGATAAACACATTGCGCCGGACTATACATGTATTAGATAGTTATCTATGTTAGATAAACACAGTCCGCCAGACTATACATATATTAAACAGTTATCTATGTAAGATAAACACAATGTGCCGGACTATACATGTATTGGATATATCTATGTTTGATAAACACAGTGCGCCGGACTATACATGTTTTGGATAGTTATCTATGTTAGATAAACACAGTGCGCCGGACTATACATGTATTAGATAGTTATCTATGTTAGATAAACACAATGCGCCGGACTATACATGTATTAGATAGTTATCTTTGTTAGATAAACACAATGCGCCGGACTATACATGTATTAGATAGTTATCTATGTTAGATTAACACTGTGTGCCGGACTATACATGTATTAGATAGTTATCTATGTTTGATAAACACAATGCGCCGGACTATACATGTATTGGATAATTATCTATGTTAGATAAACACAGTGCGCCGTACTATACATGTATTAGATAGTTATCTGTGTTAGATAAACACAATGCGTCGGACTATACATGTATTAGATAGTTATCGTTTGCGGAAATAATTACAGTTATACATACGTCTAAAAAACTAGCGTTGATAAAATCCGTACTGCCACCTATTAGATGAACTCTTGAAAAGTCATCTGAAATAGAGGAGGAAAAATCAGGTTTTAAATGATTAGATATCGTATTCAAAAGCAACGATTCATCGTTAAATAACACTCTGTATTTCAGGTACTTCACATTACGGCAATAAGAACATTTATAAAAACTCAATTATTATTATCAGAATTATTATTTTTCGAAATTTAATTTAATGACTTTGATCATCAACACAACTTACATGGGTAGATGCCTCTGTATCTGTTCTTCGAAACATTTGATGGTTTTGACGCGTCAGTATACGGTCTTTTCAGTCCTGTTGGGAATTTCTGAACAAATAATCACATTAAAGTTGATGATCAAGATGTACAGTTGTTAAAAAGTGAAACTATACCGACGAAGTATTCTTTAATTTCATAAAAAGCAGTTCTTCAGTACATGCATGTACAAGTAAAATGAAATGGCAATGTGTGGTACGTTGTTATGCTAAAACCAATTTTCTCTTTATATTATACGACGATTCTTTATCTATTTTTTCCATGTGATGTTTGTGTGGGTCTGCGTGTGTTTTAAGTCATTTCAAGATATGAAGATGGCATAAATAGGTTAATTTATAAGAAATGCATAATATATATTCAACAATATAGTTATTTTACCAAGTCTTCGTAGTATTCGGCGTAAAATGGTTTAAATACCTGGAACTCCTTCTCAAAATCTGTTTTCTGGTTAACATATTCCAGCAGATTGTCAACTTGTATTCTACTTCTCTTCAAACCAGCAATATTATAGTACGTATCTGTCTTTGGATCAGCTGGTGAGTTAACAATTGTATTGAGTTATTTAAAGTGTTAGTAAAATGTGTCTCATTTTGAACGACGGAAATTGAACAAGTCCTATAACATAAAATAATGTATTTCAGTGAATAAATTGCAGACAAAACGAATATTTCAAATATATAGCAAAGAAAAATTGATCATGTATTAAATTATTATTGATGATAAAATGATCAATTGGAAGCACAAAACGTGCCCACGAAAAGAAGACAAGCACCATTCGTTTAAAATCTCCTGGACCAGTTATGTAACATCTTGTTCTCCTTCAATGCGTATTTGTTATGTCACAGCTGAAATTAATTGAATAACTGAAATTTAAACAAGAATCCTGTAACATGGATTCAGTAAATGTGTATAATATCAAGTTTTGCTTATTCATTATTATTTTGTTTACATCAAAACTGCACTCAACGTCTTAAAATATGAACACTCTCTTTAAGATATACTTAGACATGTGTCCACCTATACCAAAGTACAAAACAAAAACAACATACAGTTTCACTTTAGACTTACTATTAATATTATCGGCTGTTTCAGATTCTTCATCAATTTCCTCTAACACATCGTCTGCATCCACGTCTGTCTCCTGATTGTATGGAGATGATAGACGGATCGACTTTTGTGGTACTGCATGTAGTTGACCACTTAAACCTGTTATTTCAATACTTACAGCTTTGTCTTCTGTTGTATTTTTCACTTTGTTTGGAACAGCATAGATGTAGCCTATAATTATTAGATTTTTTGATATAATAGCCCATGTATTACATTTCAAGTATAGTTTAAAATTGCCGTAATCGGTGTACATCTTGAAATGGCACAAAACATATTATAGAAGCAACTTTTTTTTAAACTGGACACCCGACCAACCCTTAAGGTCGCCAAATGAATTGATTAACAGTGCGAAATGCAATATTTTTTTTCTCAAATATTAAGTATTTGACAACATATAATTCAATCGCTCAAATACTTATTGATAAATACCTAGCCCAATTTAAAATGATTCTTGATGTTTTTTTTCTTATTTCAGTTCCAATTCAGTAAAATATACTTTTAAAACTTTTATCTTCATGTTCAAAGATATTATCATTTACGATGAGGTGAGAATCAAGCATAATTGACCCTCCACTCTAACATATCAAAGCATATTTGTTTATTAGAATAGTACACAAATACACGACACGCAGTTACGAATGTTAAGAATAGAATGTCCTATTTTGAAACAGGTCTTGAAATTTGCACGAGCAGTTCATGATATTGCCAACTATAGAAATAAAGTGTGTGAAGTTGTTAATTATAAATAATGACCACACAAGATATCAAGGACTATCATAAAATGAATGTAAAAACAAAAAGTATCGTACTTGTATCAGGGTTGTTTTCATTTAATTGAGCGGATGTAGTTGTCTTGTCATTGCTTCTTGGTGCAGTCTTCTTTCTGAAATTAAATTTATAAGGACACGTATACAATATTATATAAATGATTGTTCGGTAATTAAACAATAATGAAATGATGTTAAAATATTTACTTATGTGACAAAATTATGTTATTAAAAAAGCATGAGATAGTAAGAATATCATACGCTAATATATAAAAACAAAAATGAATTAAACATAATAAAATACTGTTTATTATTATATATTTTAATGAAAATAATACAATGGTCAAATATTATATTTACAATGGTAGCATGGTAAAATATGTTATTAACAATGGCAACATGGTAAAATATCTTATTAACAATGGTAACATGGTAAAACATCTTATTACATGTAACAATGGTAACATGGTAAAATATCTTATTGACAATGGTACATGCAGCATAGATTGGTATTAGTATTTAAATCACCAGGATAAAAACAATATGTTAGTTTGTTTACAATAAACATGAAAATTATTACTTTATCTAGCCTAGTGTGTTAGTTAATGTAACGAAAATAACACCATTTATATTATTATTATCTTTAATCAATTAAAATTACATAAAGCTATATATATATACCTTCGCATCATAAATATGAAGGTAACTACAGCTCCAGTAACAAGTAATATAAAGACGACACTTCCAACTGCTCCAGCTATTATACCAACTGGTACTGTATCCTCATTTACGGCTTGTGGCGTTGCTTCTGTTTGTCTGATAGGAGGTACAGTCGAAGTCAGCACTCTATCAAGTGGTACTGTATCCTCATCCCCGGCTCGAGGCTTTGCCTTTGTTTGTCCAACAGGAGGTACAGTCGTACCAACCACTTTATCAGTAGATGTCATCGAGCTTGACGTCTGCTGAATGGCTATAAAACACATTTGGAATGTTTAGAAAATCTGTGAAATGTTGTCAGATTTAGATGCATGCGTTAGCAGCGGTCTATATCCACACATTATGAAATAGAATCATGTTAGAACTTAACTTAAACACCGTTATAAAACACTCAATATATTTTTTTTTATTAAATCATAATTTTATATTTGTTACAGACCCACTTTTTTCTGCCTCGGCGGGAAGAAATTGTAGGAGTAGTTATTGGATAACAGCTTTATTATGTTTCTGTTAGTTAGGTTTCTATGTGTTAAATGCACCATTAATCGACTGCTTTAAGCCTACTGAATGTGTATAAGATTCGTGTGTGTTTGTATAACGTTCAGAGTTGAGCTAACAAGCTCCTCCCTGGAACTTCGTTTCGTAGGCATATAAAACAAACGCTTTATGGAAATAGTTTTACTAATACAAATATTAACAATAATCTACTAGTTTTAAAATTATAGCAAAACTAGTTATGACAGTTAAATTACAAAAACAAAGGATTCTCTGATTTCAAAAAACTTATTCCAGGGCCATTTTGCGGATTATATATGGCAGATGGGGCTTTAACATAACTAGCGAATTTGTCAAAATGTATTCATATTCATCACCTAGTCATAAGTGACATATAAAAAATAACGTTACGTAACACGTACATTAAATATAATGACGTAATACTTTTAAATAAAGAAATGCATGTTCATAATTGCAAATGTTGAGGTCAACAATTCTCCTGGATACACGGATACTCGTTATAGAATGTTCTGTTACACGTGAAGTAACTATCAACCCATTGGATTATTATGAAACATTTAACATAAACCCAATAGTATGATGACGTATGTTATTTAAAGCATATTGTTTTGCCATATAAACACATATTACAATATAAACCATGCATGAAGTCAATACAAAACTAAGGATAACGTTCAGATAAAGAAATTCGATAAACAAATGATAATCGTTTCTAAAGTTAGAACTGGATTATTTTCAGATCGATGGAATTAAAATTATTAAATAAAGGATCAATGTAATCTTTGAAAAGAGCTAATGACTTACTTGTTTCACTTGTATGTTGTATTTTATTACAAGATGGTCCAACAAATCCATTATGGCATCCGAAAAAACACCAACCATTATTATCACAAATTGACGAACCATTTGGTGCATTGATGCATTTGTTATTGCAGTTATATTCACAAAAATGCCCATAGTGTGTTTGATTACACTTGTCACAGTATCCATTAAAAACATCGCATTTTCTGTCTAAGCAGTTTGAGTTACACGATTCGTTACATAATCTACCCCAGAAACCGGCAATACACGGTACACACGTATTCCCATTGTAATACTGGAACTCAGGACAGTGACAACCACTTGATGATTGTAAACAAGGATAACACACTCCATCAGGTCTCATGTCAAAGCCCTCTGTACATCCTTCATTACACAAACCTGTAGAAATATCACACGTGCTGTTCTTACACCCGTCTTGACAGTACGATTTACAGTTTAAAGTCCATCTTCCAGGGGGACATGAATCACATAATGATGGAGAATTACACGACTTACAATTCGAATGACATGGAGTACATACGATGCCAACACCATCGCTTACCAGGTAGTATCCATCGTGACATACGTTACAGTGACTACCGTTCGTGCATGATTTACAGTTGCCCGTACATACTGAGCAGTAAACAAAGTTATCCGACAAATAGATCTGATAATAACCGTCAATACATCCATGTGTACAATCGGTCTTAGAACAGGCTCCATCTTTACACATATTACAATTTGACATACATGTTTTAGAGTAATATCCAGATTTACACTCGGAACAGAATGTTGTGCTGTTACATTTTACACAGTTTGTTGGACAATTTCCACAAGATGTAAACGAATCCGATTCAAATGTATAGAATCCAGCATTACACACTTTACAGTGATTAATATCTGTACATGAGAAGCAATTGTCCCGACAAGAATAACAGTATCCGTTTGTATTGTGGTAGCCGTCTTTACACTGTGCACAGGTACCGTCGGTATTACATAGCACACAGTTTAAACTGCCACACAGTGTATCAGCGCAACCAGTAAGAACTAAAATGTGCATATCATTATTAAGTATTACCATTCATGTACATGTAATCATAACTGAAAACTGCATTAAGTATTCATACGGCACGATGTTCTTCATGTTGATTTAGAAATATTCAGGAAGAGATTGAAGGTCAAGAAATACATTTTATCATTTCAGATTGAAAATTGAAAATTGTGCGTGACAGACAAGATGTACAATATACTCTTGGCGTTCAAGAGAGTTAACTGCACATGAATATCAATATAATATCTAATCAATAATGTCACGATACTTATTATTAAGCTCTATGTATGCCAGCACTACCCTACAACACTAATGTATAAGTAGGCATATATTGTTTAGATATGTTAGTGAATGTTATAGCTAATTATGTACTATTTCAAATTGATTTTACCATTATGATCTAAACGAAGACAGTTGTTGAACACTCCGCACAGGAAATAAACTATAGCAACCACATAAGCAGCAACAATATAAACTTACCAAAAAGTGTACACATGCAATATGCACAAACTGTGTATGTGTGCAAAGTCATTTCATTTATATGCAAGTGGTTACGTCCTAAAATGAAGAATAGCATGGAATTAGACGTACAGATTAAAAAATACATTATGACGACATTTACACAAATATGATAAGCAATGCAAAGAATTAAAACAAATGCTATCAAATCTAAATATTAATTTCTTATTCATTTTACATTTTAATCATTTGGCTGTTCAAGTTCCATACTACTTTATCATGTGAAAATTATACGTAGTAGAAGTAATAGTAGAAGTAGTAGTAGTGGAATTAGTAGAAGAAGTTGTAGTAGCAGTAGTAGTAGTAGTAATAGTAGTAGAAGTAGTATAAGTAATTGTAGTAGTAGTAGTAGTAGTTACTGTGGTAAAATCAGTACTAAAAGTAATAGTAGTACTAGCAGCAGTAGTAGTAGTAGTAGTTGTAGCAGTAGTAGCAGTACAAGTAGTAATAGTAGTAATTGTAGTTATTTTAACAATTAAAGTAGTACAAAAATGTTGTAGTGATACTTATTGTAGTAGAATAAGTAGAAGTAGTAGTAGTAGTAGTAGTAGTAGTAGTAGTAGTAGTAGTAGTAGTAGTAGTAGTAGTAGTAGTAGTAGTAGTAGTAGTGGAAGTAGTAGTAGTAGTAGTGGAAGTAGTACTAGTAGTAGTAGTAGTAGTAGTAGTAGTAGTAGTAGTAGTAGTAGTAGTAGAATTAGTAGTAAAAACAGTACTAAAAGTAATAGAAGTACTAGAAGTAGTAGTAGTAATAGCAGTAGTAACAGTAGGAACAACCGTAATCCGTTCAAGTACACCAAACGGATGCAAACGAAATAAATATCAAACGCGTTTTAAACGATATACAAACGGACTAAAAATGCAAACGAAACGATAAACGAAACGATAAACGAAACGATAAACGAAACGATACACGGACTCAACATGGCGAACGATCCACGAACGATACAAAACGATAATGCAAACTTTAAACGCATCAAATAATAAAGATTCGGATATCCTCTAAAATTGTCGTAGTTATATTGACAATGAAATAAATAATTAAACGAAATGATTGCTCTTTTTGTCATTTAAAATCTTTAAATTGCTATACCTGTAACTTTAATTTAATTTATTTGTTATAAGTTTTAATCCCGAGTTTTCCATGAAAAACATTGCTTCGGGCATCGTTTCTTTACTTGTAAAAGTGTGATAAAACAATCAGATGACGCATGACCTGCTTACACAACTACCCCAATTAACTGATTTAATTATCTGAACACCGATTTATGTTGCTGTTCTGTAATATGATTGCCAATCAGGAAAAGTTTTCGCGCTATTTTAGAAAATCTGTTTGTTACACCAAAACCTTTCCACTTAGGGCTTTTCCAGAATTGTATATAAAAATAGTTCATATATATATATATATATATATATATATATATATAACAAACACACGTAAAGGATTGGTGTTTGTTTGTTACTGGGTGTCTTCCAAAATGTTTGTTTTCAACATAGGCATTTGTTAAAAAAAGATTACTACATGTGTATTAAGCTGATAGTTATTAATAACTACACATACCTCAATTTGTGTACAGAATGAACACACTGTCCCTTTCACTATCACCTTGTGCCAATGTCCGATGACGTCACCAGTGAAACAAACATTTTATTCACTCAGTGGGTATCTTGGAAATTTTTGATGGAAGGATATCAGAGGAATTCTATCGGTGTAATGTACATTAACGTCCTTGAAAGCGTCAGACGGAAGTACATGTACCAGCGATTTTAGAAGCCATGCTACAAGACATAAAACTTTTACCCTTAAAGGCATTTTTTATGGAAACATCCCCGCCTCCCCAATGCATTGACCAAAGTGAAATAGAACGCGACGTTAAATGACGCAAGAAACTGTCAGAGTGACGACATTGCACATTGCCCCGAGGTCAAAAATAAATTGTGTCGGAGTTTAATTAAGGCATGTGTAGTTGTAAATATATTTATCTTTGCGGATTATATAAATTATTTTGTTGAATGAATTGTTATAATTGTTTAACATGACAATCTATCTAAATTCATAAGTGGAATTAAAATTGGAAAAATATCTGTTTATAATGCAGTATTCCTGTAAATAAAATAAATACTTGCCTCCGTTTCTTGCATAATAGCAGATTATATACCACTGCAGATATAAAAATAAAACACGGACTGGTTCACATTTATTTACTATATACTTTTTCGATACCGTAATATTAACGTTAGTGTAAACCAGTCTGGCAATGTTTTGCCAATCTGATGATAACGTGATCGTAACGTGTTTATCTGATGTAACTGACATGCCCCATACCGTGTGTATTAAATTTCAGTGATTGAGTTTTATGAAACATATTAATCTGCTGTCACGCTACAAATCATCAACTATATAGTAGACCAGATCTAACATAGGGTGGCTTAGTTAGCAATATTTAAGAATGATTTTAATCAATATTTCAGAAAAATTTTAATCAATATTATTTTAATTTATTTAAGTAATATATTATCATATAAAACCCGGCGATTTCTTTAAATATCTAGCTCTTATTATTTATTCTACTACGGTGTTACAATTGGACAACCAGAGATGATGCGATTGGTGAACATGTCGTGTAAAAGTTAAATGGTAAAGGATACAGGGTAAACGATAAACGCTAAACGATTCGAACGCAAATGCAGGCTAAAATGCGTTCATTATCGTTTTGAACTGCATTTTCGTATTTTCTCTAACGTTATTCATAAAAAAATGCAAACCATTAACGAAACTAAAATGCATTTCAAACGCAAAACAAACGCGTTTGACACGCAAAACGAACGCAATTGAGACGCATTTTTGGTGTACTTGAACGGATTACGGTCTGGAATGTAGTAGTAATAGTAGTAATATTAATAGAGAGGAAGTTATAATAACAGAAGTAGTAGTAGTAGTGGTGGTAATAGCAGTACTAGAAGAAGTAGAAGAAGTAGTAGTACTAGTTGTACTAGAAATAGTAGTAGTAGTAGTAGTAGTAGAAGTAGTAGTAGAGTTAGTAGTAGAAGTAGTAGTAATAGCCGTAGTAGTAGAAGTAGTAGTAGTAGTAGTAGTAGTAGTAGTAGTAGTAGTAGTAGTAGTAGGAGGAGTAGTAGTAGCAGTTGTAGTAGACGTAGTCTTAGTAGTAGAAGAAGCAGCAGCAGTACTATCAGTTGTAGTAGTAGTAGTCGTCGTTGTTGTTGTTTTAGTAGTAGTAGTAGTAGTAGTAGAATTATAATATTAATAGTAGTAATAGTAGTAGTAATAGTAGTAGTAGTAGTAGTAGTAGTAGTAATGGATCAAGTCCTTAATACTAAAGAATTCAGCACGTATAAGTTGTACTTTAACCCCTGTGACATATTCACACGTGTTGGTCGATATATACATTATAAGCATAACTAACACATCATTTAAAACATTTGTTCAAAAGCTATGATAAATTATGATCAATATAAGAAAATATAAACAATAACCATATCTTACATACAACGTAATCTTCATGAGTTTAACGTAATACACATTGTCCACATTTAAAATCCAGCTAACCACAACCTGTTTATATAGTAGTCCGTGCTAACACTAGTTTCCAATATCATGACATTTTAAACAAAAGCAGTGATACTTGATTTATCTACGCAACGTTAAGTCTTAATGATCAGTATATTTGAGATATATACCAATGCATATACCGATGAGTGAAACTTCCTCATTCGTTTTATGAATGAGCTCTTGCTTTGTTCTGTGCTGAAACGGTGTACGATTTATAATCATATTATATATAAGCCTGTTCGGTACTTGCAAAACATTTAAACTTGTCAAAGAAAAGCGTATTGTATACCATAACGCGCATTGTTAATTTATTGTGCACGCTATATCATAGTGTAAAGGATTTGTGTAAATATATCATGCCTCTTTGAAAATAGACATATCTTTTTCAAATTGGAACCAAACATAATTTCACACTAAAATATCAAATAACATCACAGCAATGTGTCATTAGCACCATTTGGTACATATGAGCGCACCATTAATTGCTCTAATATCAAGACAATTAAACAATAAACGTTATTCTATAAAAAGAATTCATTTGATAACTTTATCGTCGATTTTTATAGTACATTGATGTAAACTTTTAATCACACGTTCAAGAGAATAAAGTATAGAAACATAGATAACCTTGCTATATTCATTATTTGTATCAGGTGAACTGAATGTGTTAATGAAGTTGAATTACTATCACACAAGTTGTTTGTTCTGACACAGTTTTCAGATATGAATGTGCTAATGAAGTTGAATTTCTTTCACAGAAGTAGTTTGTTCTGACACAGTCTTCAGATATGAATGTGCTAATGAGGATGAATTACTATCTCACAAGTAGATTGTTCTGACACATTCTTCAGAACTGAATGTATTAATGAAGTTGAATTACTATCAAAGAAGTATTTTGTTTCTGACACAGTTTTCAGATATGAATGTGCTAATAAAATTAAATTACATTCACACAAGTAGTTTGTTTCGACAAAGTCTTCAGATATGAATGTGCTAATGAAGTTGAATTTCTTTCACAAAAGTAGTTTGTTCTGACACAGTCTTCAGATATGAATGTGCTAATGAGGATGAATTACTATCTCACAAGTAGATTGTTCTGACACATTCTTCAGAACTGAATGTGTTAATGAAGTTGAATTACTATCAAAGAAGTATTTTTTTTCTGACACAGTTTTCAGATATGAATGTGCTAATGAAATTAAATTACATTCACACAAGTAGTTTGTTTCGACAAAGTCTTCAGATATGAATGTGTTAATGAAGTTGAATTACTATCACATAAGGACTTTGTTCTGACACAGTCTTCAGATCTGAATGTGTTAATGAAGTTGAATTACTATAACACAAGTAGTTTGTTCTGACAGTCTTCAGATATGAATGTGCTAATGAAGTTGAATTACTATCTCACAAGACGTTTGTTCTGACACAGTCTTCAGATTTGAATGTGATAATGAAGTTGAATTACTATCACTAGGCAGTTTGTTCTGATACAGTCTTCAGATCTGAATGTGTTAATGAAAATAACTACTATCACATAAGAAGTTTGTTCTGACACAGTCTTCAGATCTGAATGTGTTAATGAAGTTGAATTACTATCACACAAGTAGTTTCTTCCGACACAGCCTTCAGATCTGAATGTGTTAATGAAGTTGAGTTACTTTCACATCAGTAGTTTCTTTCGACTCAGTCTTCAGATCTGAATGTGTTGATGAAGTTGAATTATTATCACATAGGTAGTTTGTTCTGACATAGTCTTCAGATCTGAATGTGTTGATAAAGTTGAATTATTATCAAATAAGTACTTTGTTCTGATTCAGTCTTCAGATCTTAATATGTTAATGAAGTTGAATTATTATCACATCAGTAGTTTGTTCTGACACAGTCTTCAGATCTGAATGCGTTAATGAAGTTGAATTACTATCACAAAAGTAGTTTGTTCTGACACAGTCTTTAGATCTGAATTTGATAATGAATCTGAATCAATATCACGTGAGTAGATTGTTCTGGCATAGTCTTCAGATCTGAATGTGTTAATGAAATTGAGTTACTATCACATAAGTAGTTGTTCTGACACAATCTTCAGATCTCAATGTGTTAGTGAAGTTGAATTACTATCACGGGAGTAGTTTGTTCTGACAGTCTTCAGATCTGAATGAGTTAATGAAGTTGAATTACTATAACAAAAGTAGTTTGTTCTGACACAGTCTTCAGATCTGAATGTGTTAATAAAGTTGAATTACTATCACACAAGTAGTTTGTTCTGACACAGTCTTTAGATCTAAATTTGATAATGAATCTGAATTAATATCACGTGAGTAGTTTTTTCTGGCACAGTCTTCAGATCTGAATGTGTTAATGAAATTTAGTTACTATCTCATAAGTAGTTTGTTCTGATACAGTCTCTTCAGATCTGAATGTGTTAATGTAGTTGAATTTCAATCATTTAAGTAGTTTGTTCTGACACAGTCTTAAGATCTGAATGTGTTAATGAAGTTGAATTACTATCACATGAGTAGTTTGTTATGACACAGTCTTCAGATCTAAATGTGTCAATGAAGTAGAATTACTATCACACAAGTAGTTTGTTCTGGCACATTTTTCAGATCTGAATGTGTTTATGAAGCTGAATGACAATAACGTGAGTAGTTTGTTCTGTCACAGTCTTCAGATCTGAATGTGTTAAAGAAGTTGAATTACTATCACACAAGTAGTTTGCTCTGACACAGTCTACAGATCTGAATGTTTATATACAGTTGAATTACTATCACGTGAGTAGTTTGTTCTGACACAGTCTTCAGATCTGAATGTGCTATTGAAGTTGAATTACTATCACATCAGTAGTTTGTTCTGACACAGTCTTCAGATCTGAATGCGTTAATGAAGTTGAATTACTATCACACAAGTAGTTTGTTCTGACACTGTCTTTAGATCTGAATGTGATAATAAAGCTGAATTTATATCACGTGAGTAGTTTGTTCTGACACAGTCTTCAGATCTGAATGTGTTAATGAAGTTGAATTACTATCACACAAGTAGTTTGTTCTGACACAGTCTTCAGATCTGAATGTGTTAATGAAGTTGAATTACTTTCACATAAGTAGTTTGTTCTGACACAGTTTTCAGATCTGAATGTGTTAATGAAGTTGAATTACTATCACATAAGTAGTTTTTTCTGATACAGTTTTTAGATCTGAATGTGTTAATGAAGTTGAATACTCTCACATAAGTTGTTTGTTCTAACACAGTCTTCAGATATGAATGTGTCAATGAAGTTGAATTACTATCACACAAGTAGTTTGTTCTGGCACAGTTTTAACATCTGAATGTGATAATGAAGCAGAATTTCTATCACGTGAGTTGTTTGTTCTGACACAATCTTCAGCTCTGAATGTGTTATTGAAGTTGAATTACTATCACACAAGTAGTTTGTTCTAACACAGTCTTCAGATCTGAATGTGTTTATGAAGCTGAATTACTATCACATGAGTAGTTTGTTCTGACACAGTCTTCAGATATGAATGTGTTAATGAAGTTGAACTACTATCACACAAATAGTTTGTTCTGACACAGTCTTCAGATCTGAATGTTTTAATGAAGTTCAATTACTATCACATAAGTAACTTGTTCGGACACCGTCTTCAGATCTGAATGTGTTAATGATTTCCAATTACCATCACATCATCAGTTTGTTCTGATACAGTCTTAAGATTTGAATTTGTTAATGAAGATGAATTACTATAACATGAGTAGTTTGTTCTGACATAGTCTTCAGATCTGAATGTGTTAGTGAAGTTGAATTACTATCACGTGAGTAGTTTGTTCTGTCAGATCTGAATGAGTTAATGAAGTTGAATTACTATCACAAAAGTAGTTTGTTCTGACACAGTCTTCAGATCTGAATGTGTTAGTGAAGTTGAATTACTATCACACAAGTAGTTTGTTCTGACACAGTCTTTAGATCTGAATTTGATAATGAATCTGAATCAATATCACGTGAGTAGATTGTTCTGGCAGAGTCTTCAGATCTGAATGTGTTAATGAAATTGAGTTACTATCACATAAGTAGTTGTTCTGACACAATCTTCAAACCTCAATGTGTTAGTGAAGTTGAATTACTATCACGTCAGTAGTTTGTTCTGACAGTCTTCAGATCTGAATGAGTTAATGAAGTTGAATTACTATCACAAAAGTAGTTTGTTCTGACACAGTCTTCAGATCTGAATGTGTTAATAAAGTTGAATTACTATCACAAAAGTAGTTTGTTCTGACACAGTCTTCAGATCTGAATGTGTTAATAAAGTTGAATTACTATCACAAAAGTAGTTTGTTCTGACACAGTCTTTAGATCTAAATTTGATAATGAATCTGAATTAATATCACGTGAGTAGTTTGTTCTGGCACAGTCTTCAGATCTGAATGTGTTAATGAAATTGAGTTACTATCTCATAAGTAGTTTGTTCTGATACAGTCTCTTCAGATCTGAATGTGTTAATGAAGTTGAATTTCGATCATATAAGTAGTTTGTTCTGACACAGTCTTAAGATCTGAATGTGTTAATGAAGTTGAATTACTATCACATGAGTAGTTTGTTATGACACAGTCTTCAGATCTAAATGTGTCAATGAAGTAGAATTACTATCACACAAGTAGTTTGTTCTGGCACATTTTTCGGATCTGAATGTGTTGATGAAGCTGAATGACAATAACGTGAGTAGTTTGTTCTGTCACAGTCTTCAGATCTGAATGTGTTAAAGAAGTTGAATTACTATCACACAAGTAGTTTGTTCTGACACAGTCTACAGATCTGAATGTTTATATACAGTTGAATTACTATCACGTGAGTAGTTTGTTCTGACACAGTCTTCAGATCTAAATGTGCTATTGAAGTTGAATTACTATCACGTGAATAGTTTGTTCTGACACAGTCTTCAGATCTGAATGTGATAATGAAATTGAATTACTATCACGTGAGTAGGTTGTTCTGACACAGTCTTCAGATCTGAATGTTTTAATGAAGTTGAATTACTATCACATAAGTTGTTTGTTCTGACACCGTCTTCAGATCTGAATGTGTTAATGAATTTGAATTACTATCACCTCATCAGTTTGTTCTGACACATTCTTCAGATCTGAATGTGTTAATGAAATTGAATTACTTTCACGTAAGTAGTTTGTTCTGACAGATTCTTCAGATCTGAATGTGTTAATGAAGTTGAATTACTTTCACACAAGTAGTTTGTTCTGACACAGTCTTCAGATCTGAATGTGATAACGAAGTTGAATTACTATCACGTGAGTAGTTTTTTCTGACACAGTCTTCAGATCTGAATGTGATAACGAAGTTGAATTACTATCACGTGAGTAGTTTGTTCTGACAAAGTCTTCAGACCTGAATGTGTTAATGAAATTGAATTACAATCACATAAGTAGTTTGTTCAGACATAGTCTTCAGATCTGAATGTGTTAATGAAGTTGAAGTACTATCACATCATCAGTTGGTTCTGATACAGTCTTCAGATCTGAATGTGTTATTGAAGTTAAATTACTTTCACACAAGAAGTTTGTTCTGACACAGTCTTCAGATCTGAATGTGATAACGAAGTTGAATTACTATCACGTGAGTAGTTTGCTCTGACACAGTCTTCAGATCTGAATGTGTTAATGAAATTCAATTACAATCACATAAGTAATTTGTTAAGACATAGTCTTCAGATCTGAATGTGTTAATGAAGTTGAATTACTATCACATAACTAGTTTGTTATGACACAGTCTTCAGATCTGAATGTGTTAATGAAGTTGAATTATTATCACATAAGTAGTTTGTCTTGACAGAGTTTTCAGACCTGAAAGTGTTAAGGAATTCGAATAGTCTCACATAAGTTGTTTATTCTGACACAGTCTTCAGATCTGAATGTGATAATGAAGCTGAATTACTATCACACAAGTAGTTTGTTCTGACACAGTCTTCAGATCTGAATGTGTTATTGAAGTTAAATTACCTTCACATAAGTAGTTTGTTCTGACATAGTCTTCAGATCTGAATGTGTTAATGAAATTGAGTTACTATCACATAAGTAGTTGTACTGACACAATCTTCAGACCTCAATGTGTTAGTGAAGTTGAATTACTATCACGTCAGTAGTTTGTTCTGACAGTCTTCAGATCTGAATGAGTTAATGAAGTTGAATTACTATCACAAAAGTAGTTTGTTCTGACACAGTCTTCAGATCTGAATGTGTTAATAAAGTTGAATTACTATCACAAAAGTAGTTTGTTCTGACACAGTCTTTAGATCTAAATTTGATAATGAATCTGAATTAATATCACGTGAGTAGTTTGTTCTGGCACAGTCTTCAGATCTGAATGTGTTAATGAAATTGAGTTACTATCTCATAAGTAGTTTGTTCTGATACAGTCTCTTCAGATCTGAATGTGTTAATGAAGTTGAATTTCGATCATATAAGTAGTTTGTTCTGACACAGTCTTAAGATCTGAATGTGTTAATGAAGTTGAATTACTATCACATGAGTAGTTTGTTATGACACAGTCTTCAGATCTAAATGTGTCAATGAAGTAGAATTACTATCACACAAGTAGTTTGTTCTGGCACATTTTTCGGATCTGAATGTGTTGATGAAGGTGAATGACAATAACGTGAGTAGTTTGTTCTGTCACAGTCTTCAGATCTGAATGTGTTAAAGAAGTTGAATTACTATCACACAAGTAGTTTGTTCTGACACAGTCTACAGATCTGAATGTTTATATACAGTTGAATTACTATCACGTGAGTAGTTTGTTCTGACACAGTCTTCAGATCTAAATGTGCTATTGAAGTTGAATTACTATCACGTGAATAGTTTGTTCTGACACAGTCTTCAGATCTGAATGTGATAATGAAATTGAATTACTATCACGTGAGTAGGTTGTTCTGACACAGACTTCAGATCTGAATGTTTTAATGAAGTTGAATTACTATCACATAAGTTGTTTGTTCTGACACCGTCTTCAGATCTGAATGTGTTAATGAATTTGAATTACTATCACCTCATCAGTTTGTTCTGACACATTCTTCAGATCTGAATGTGTTAATGAAATTGAATTACTTTCACGTAAGTAGTTTGTTCTGACAGATTCTTCAGATCTGAATGTGTTAATGAAGTTGAATTACTTTCACACAAGTAGTTTGTTCTGACACAGTCTTCAGATCTGAATGTGATAACGAAGTTGAATTACTATCACGTGAGTAGTTTTTTCTGACACAGTCTTCAGATCTGAATGTGATAACGAAGTTGAATTACTATCACGTGAGTAGTTTGTTCTGACAAAGTCTTCAGACCTGAATGTGTTAATGAAATTGAATTACAATCACATAAGTAGTTTGTTCAGACATAGTTTTCAGATCTGAATGTGTTAATGAAGTTGAAGTACTATCACATCATCAGTTGGTTCTGATACAGTCTTCAGATCTGAATGTGTTATTGAAGTTAAATTACTTTCACACAAGAAGTTTGTTCTGACACAGTCTTCAGATCTGAATGTGATAACGAAGTTGAATTACTATCACGTGAGTAGTTTGCTCTGACACAGTCTTCAGATCTGAATGTGTTAATGAAATTCAATTACAATCACATAAGTAGTTTGTTAAGACATAGTCTTCAGATCTGAATGTGTTAATGAAGTTGAATTACTATCACATAACTAGTTTGTTATGACACAGTCTTCAGATCTGAATGTGTTAATGAAGTTGAATTATTATCACATAAGTAGTTTGTCTTGACAGAGTTTTCAGACCTGAAAGTGTTAAGGAATTCGAATAGTCTCACATAAGTTGTTTATTCTGACACAGTCTTCAGATCTGAATGTGATAATGAAGCTGAATTACTATCACACAAGTAGTTTGTTCTGACACAGTCTTCAGATCTGAATGTGTTATTGAAGTTAAATTACCTTCACATAAGTAGTTTGTTCTGACATAGTCTTCAGATCTGAATGTGTTAATGAAATTGAGTTACTATCACATAAGTAGTTGTTCTGACACAATCTTCAGACCTCAATGTGTTAGTGAAGTTGAATTACTATCACGTCAGTAGTTTGTTCTGACAGTCTTCAGATCTGAATGAGTTAATGAAGTTGAATTACTATCACAAAAGTAGTTTGTTCTGACACAGTCTTCAGATCTGAATGTGTTAATAAAGTTGAATTACTATCACAAAAGTAGTTTGTTCTGACACAGTCTTTAGATCTAAATTTGATAATGAATCTGAATTAATATCACGTGAGTAGTTTGTTCTGGCACAGTCTTCAGATCTGAATGTGTTAATGAAATTGAGTTACTATCTCATAAGTAGTTTGTTCTGATACAGTCTCTTCAGATCTGAATGTGTTAATGAAGTTGAATTTCGATCATATAAGTAGTTTGTTCTGACACAGTCTTAAGATCTGAATGTGTTAATGAAGTTGAATTACTATCACATGAGTAGTTTGTTATGACACAGTCTTCAGATCTAAATGTGTCAATGAAGTAGAATTACTATCACACAAGTAGTTTGTTCTGGCACATTTTTCGGATCTGAATGTGTTGATGAAGCTGAATGACAATAACGTGAGTAGTTTGTTCTGTCACAGTCTTCAGATCTGAATGTGTTAAAGAAGTTGAATTACTATCACACAAGTAGTTTGTTCTGACACAGTCTTCAGATCTGAATGTTTATATACAGTTGAATTACTATCACGTGAGTAGTTTGTTCTGACACAGTCTTCAGATCTAAATGTGCTATTGAAGTTGAATTACTATCACGTGAATAGTTTGTTCTGACACAGTCTTCAGATCTGAATGTGATAATGAAATTGAATTACTATCACGTGAGTAGGTTGTTCTGACACAGACTTCAGATCTGAATGTTTTAATGAAGTTGAATTACTATCACATAAGTTGTTTGTTCTGACACCGTCTTCAGATCTGAATGTGTTAATGAATTTGAATTACTATCACCTCATCAGTTTGTTCTGACACATTCTTCAGATCTGAATGTGTTAATGAAATTGAATTACTTTCACGTAAGTAGTTTGTTCTGACAGATTCTTCAGATCTGAATGTGTTAATGAAGTTGAATTACTTTCACACAAGTAGTTTGTTCTGACACAGTCTTCAGATCTGAATGTGATAACGAAGTTGAATTACTATCACGTGAGTAGTTTTTTTCTGACACAGTCTTCAGATCTGAATGTGATAACGAAGTTGAATTACTATCACGTGAGTAGTTTGTTCTGACAAAGTCTTCAGACCTGAATGTGTTAATGAAATTGAATTACAATCACATAAGTAGTTTGTTCAGACATAGTCTTCAGATCTGAATGTGTTAATGAAGTTGAAGTACTATCACATCATCAGTTGGTTCTGATACAGTCTTCAGATCTGAATGTGTTATTGAAGTTAAATTACTTTCACACAAGAAGTTTGTTCTGACACAGTCTTCAGATCTGAATGTGATAACGAAGTTGAATTACTATCACGTGAGTAGTTTGCTCTGACACAGTCTTCAGATCTGAATGTGTTAATGAAATTCAATTACAATCACATAAGTAGTTTGTTAAGACATAGTCTTCAGATCTGAATGTGTTAATGAAGTTGAATTACTATCACATAACTAGTTTGTTATGACACAGTCTTCAGATCTGAATGTGTTAATGAAGTTGAATTATTATCACATAAGTAGTTTGTCTTGACAGAGTTTTCAGACCTGAAAGTGTTAAGGAATTCGAATAGTCTCACATAAGTTGTTTATTCTGACACAGTCTTCAGATCTGAATGTGATAATGAAGCTGAATTACTATCACACAAGTAGTTTGTTCTGACACAGTCTTCAGATCTGAATGTGTTATTGAAGTTAAATTACCTTCACATAAGTAGTTTGTTCTGACATAGTCTTCAGATCTGAATGTGTTGATGATGCTGAATTACTATTACATGAGTAGTTTGTTCTGACACAGTCTTCAGATTTGAATGTGTTAATGAAGTTGAATTACTATCACGCAAGTAGTTTGTTCTAACACAGTCTTCAGATTTGAATGTGTTAATGAAGTTGAATTACTATTACGCAAGTAGTTTGTTCTGACACAGTCTACAGATCTGAATGTTTATATACAGTTGAATTACTATCACGTGAGTAGTTTGATCTGACACAGTCTTCAGATCTCTATGTGTTAATGAAGCTGAATTACTATCACGTGAGTAGTTTGTTCTGACACAGTCTTCAGACCAGAATGTGCTATTGAAGTTGAATTACTATCACGTGAATAGTTTGTTCTGACACAGTCTTCAGATCTGAATGTGATAATGAAATTGAATTACTATCACGTGAGTAGGTTGTTCTGACACAGTCTTAAGATCTGAATGTTTTAATGAAGTTGAATTACTATCACATAACTTGTTTGTTCTGACACCGTCTTCAGATCTGAATGTGTTAATGAAGTTGAAGTACTATCACACAAGAAGTTTGTTCTGATACAGTCCTCAGATCCGAATGTGTTAATGAAGTTGAATTACTATCACACAAGTAGTTTGTTCTGACACAGTCTTCAGATCTGTATGTGTTAATGATGTTGAATTATTATCACACAAGTAGTTTGTTCTGACACAGTCTTCAGATCTGAATGTGATAACGAAGTTGAATTACTATCATGTGAGTAGTTTGTTCTGACACAGTCTTAAGATTTGAATGTGTTAATGAAGTTCAATTACTATCACACAAGTAGTTTGTTCTGACACAGTCTACAGATCTGAATGTTTATATACAGTTGAATTACTATCACGTGAGTAGTTTGTTCTGACACAGTCTTCAGATCTTTATGTGTTAATGAAGCTGAATTACTATCACGTGAGTAGTTTGTTCTGACACAGTCTTCAGATTTGAATGTGTTATTGAAGTTGAATTATTATTACACAAGTAGTTTATTCTGACACAGTTTTCAGATCTGAATGTGTTTATGAAGCTGAATTACTATCACATGAGTAGTTTTTTCTGACACAGTCTTCAGATTTGAATGTGGTAATGAAGTTGAATTACTATCACACAAGTAGTTTGTTCTGACACAGTCTACATATCTGAATGTTTATATACAGTTGAATTACTATCACGTGAGTATTTTCTTCTGACACAGTCTTCAGATCTCTATGTGTTAATGAAGCTGAATTACTATCACGTGAGTAGTTTGTTCTGACACAGTCTTCAGATCTGAATGTGTTATTGAAGTTGAATTATTATTACACAATAAATTTATTCTGACACAGTTTTCAGATCTGAATGTGTTAATGAATTTGAATTACTATCAGGTGAGTAGTTTGTTCTGACACCGTCTTCAGATTTTAATGTGTTATTGGAGTTGAATTACTACCACGGGAGTAGTTTGTTCTGACACAGTCTTCAGATCTGAATGTGATAATGAAGTTGCATTACTATCACGTGAGTAGTTTGTTCTGACAGTCTTCAGATCTGAATGTGTTAATGAAGTTGAATTACTATCACATCATCTGTTTGTTCTGACACAGTCTTCAGATCTGAATGTATTAATGAAGTTGAATTACTATCACATAAGTAGTTTGTTCTGACACCGTCTTCAGATCTGAATGTGTTAATGAAGTTGAATTACTATCACATCATCTATTTGTTCTGACACAGTCTTCAGATCTGAATGTCTTAATGAAGTTGAATTACTATTACATAATGAATTTGTTCTGACACAGTCTTCAGATCTGAATGTTTTAAAGAAGTTGAATTACTATCACTTAAGTAGTTTGTTCTGACACAGTCTTCAGATCTGAATGTATTAATGAAGTTGAATTACTATCACATAATCAATTTGTTCTGACACAGTCTTCAAATCTGAATGTGTTAATGAAGTTGGATTACTATCACATAAGTAGTTTGTTCTGACACAGTCTTCAGATCTGAATGTGTTAATGAAGTTGAATTACTATCACATAAGTTGTTTGTTCTGACTCAGTCTTCAGATCTGAATGTGATAACAAATGTGAATTACTATCACGTGAGTAGTTTGTTCTTACACAGTCTTCAGATCTTAATATGTTAATGACGTTGAATTATTATCACACAAGTGGTTTGTTCTGACACAGTCTTCAGATCTGAATGTGTTAATGAATATGAATTACTATCACATGAGTAGTTTGTTCTGACACAGTCTTCAGATCTGAATATGATAACGAAGTTGAATTACTATCACACAAGTAGTTTGTTCTGACACAGTCTTCAGATCTGAATGTGTTAATGAAGTTGAATTATTATCACATTAGCAGTTTGTGCTGACACAGTCTTCAGATCTGAATGTGTTAATGAATTTGAATAACTATCACATAAGTAATTTGTTCTGACACAGTCTTCAGATCTGAATGTGTTAGTAAAGTTGAATTACTATCGCACAAATAGTTTGTTCTGACAGTCTTCAGATCTGCATGTGATAATGAAGTTCAATTCTATCACGTGAGTAGTTTGTTCTGACACAGTCCTCAGATCTGAATGTGTTAATGAAGTTGAATTACTATCACGTGAGTAGTTTGTTTGACACAGTCTTCCGTTCTGAATGTGTAAATGATGTTGAATTACTATCACATAAGTAGTTTGTTCTGACACAGTCTTCAGATCTGAATATGTTAATGAAGTAGAATTACTATCACGAGAGTAGTTTGTTCTGACACAGTCTTCAGATCTGAATGTGTTAATGAAGTTGAATTACTATCACACAAGTAGTTTGTTCATACACAGTCTTTAGATCTGAATGTGATAATGAAGCTGAATTACTGTCACGTGAGAAGTTTGTTCTGGCACAGTCTTCAGATCTGAATGTGTTAATGAAATTGAATTACAATCACATAAGTTGTTTGTTCTGACACAGTTTTAAGATCTGAATGTGTTAATGAATTCGAATACTCTCACATAAGTAGTTTGTTCTGACACAGTCTTCAGATCTGAATGTGATAATGAAGCTGAAATACTATCACACAAGTAGTTTGTTCTGACACAGTCTTCAGATATGAATGTGTTATTGAAGTTAAATTACTATCAAACAAGTAGTTTGTTCTGACACAGTCTTCAGATCTGAATGTGTTTATGAAGCTGAATTAATATCACATGAGTAGTTTGTTCTGACACAGTCTTCAGATTTGAATGTGTTAATGAAGTTGAATTACTATCACACAAGTAGTTTGTTCTGACACAGTCTACAGATCTGAATGTTTATATACAGTTTAATTACTATCACGTGAGTAGTTTGTTCTGACACAGTCTTCAGATCTGAATGTGTTTTTGAAATTGAATTATTATTACACAAGTAGTTTATTCTGACACAGTTTTCAGATCTGAATGTGTTTATGAAGCTGAATTACTATCACATTAGTAGTTTGTTCTGACACAGTCTTCAGATTTGAATGTGTTAATGAAGTTGAATTACTATCACACAAGTAGTTTGTTCTGACACAGTCTACATATCTAAATGTTTATATACAGTTGAATTACTATCACGTAAGTATTTTGTTCTGACACAGTCTTCAGATCTCTATGTGTTAATGAAGCTGAATGACTATCACGTGAGTAGTTTGTTCTGACACAGTCTTCAGATCTGAATGTGTTATTGAAGTTGAAATATTATTACACAAGTAGTTTATTCTGACACAGTTTTCAGATCTGAATGTGATAATGAAGTTGAATTACTATCAGGTGAGTAGTTTGTTCTGACACCGTCTTCAGATTTGAATGTGTTATTGAAGTTGAATTACTACCACGGGAGTAGTTTGTTCTGACACAGTCTTCAGATCTGAATGTGATAATGAAGTTGAATTACTATCACGTGAGTAGTTTGTTCTGACACAGTCTTCAGATCTGAAAGTGTTAATGAAGTTGAATTACTATCACATCATAAGTTTGTTCTGACACAGTCTTCAGATCTGAATGTATTAATGAAGTTGAATTACTATCACATAAGTAGTTTGTTCTGACACCGTCTTCAGATCTGAATGTGTTAATGAAGTTGAATTACTATCACATCATCAATTTGTTCTGACACAATCTTCAGATCTGAATGTGTTAATGAAGTTGAATTACTATCACAAAAGTAGTTTGTTCTGACACAGTCTTCAGATCTGAATGTGTTAGTGAAGTTGAATTACTATCACACAAGTAGTTTGTTCTGACACAGTCTTTAGATCTGAATTTGATAATGAATCTGAATCAATATCACGTGAGTATATTGTTCTGGCATAGTCTTCAGATCTGAATGTGTTAATGAAATTGAGTTACTATCACATAAGTAGTTGTTCTGACACAATCTTCAGATCTCAATGTGTTAGTGAAGTTGAATTACTATCACGTCAGTAGTTTGTTCTGACAGTCTTCAGATCTGAATGAGTTAATGAAGTTGAATTACTATCACAAAAGTAGTTTGTTCTGACACTGTCTTCAGATCTGAATGTGTTAATAAAGTTGAATTACTATCACAAAAGTAGTTTGTTCTGACACAGTCTTTAGATCTAAATTTGATAATGAATCTGAATTAATATCACGTGAGTAGTTTGTTCTGGCACAGTCTTCAGATCTGAATGTGTTAATGAAATTGAGTTACTATCTCATAAGTAGTTTGTTCTGATACAGTCTCTTCAGATCTGAATGTGTTAATGAAGTTGAATTTCGATCATATAAGTAGTTTGTTCTGACACAGTCTTAAGATCTGAATGTGTTAATGAAGTTGAATTACTATCACATGAGTAGTTTGTTATGACACAGTCTTCAGATCTGAATGCGTTAATGAAGTTGAAGTATTATCACACAAGTAGTTTGTTCTGACACAGTCTTCAGATCTGAATGTGTTAATGAAGTTGAATTACTATCACGTAAGTAGTTTGTTCTGACACAGTCTTCAGATCTGAATGTGTTAATGAAGATGAATTACTATCACACAAGTAGTTTGTTCTGACACAGTCTTCAGATCTGAATGCGTTAATGAAGTTGAATTACTATCACGTGAGTAGTTTGTTCTGACACAGTCTTCAGATCTGAATGTGTTAATGAAGTTGAAGTACTATCACACAAGTAGTTTGTTCTGACACAGTCTTCAGATCTGAATGTGTTAATGAAGTTGAATTACTATCACACAAGTAGTTTGTTCTGACAATCTTCAGATTTGAATGTGTTAATGAAGTTGAAGTACTATCACATAAGTAGTTTGTTCTGACACAGTCTTCAGATCTGAATGTGTTAATGAAGTTGAATTACTATCACATAAGTAGTTTGTTCTGACACAGTCTTCAGATCTGAATGTGATAACAAATGTGAATTACTATCACGTGAGTAGTTTGTTCTTACACAGTCTTCAGATCATAATATGTTAATGACGTTGCATTATTATCACACAAGTAGTTTGTTCTGACACAGTCTTCAGATCTGAATGTGTTTGTGAACCTAAATAACTATCACATGAGTAGTTTGTTCTGGCACAGTCTTCAGATCTGAATGTGATAATGAAATTGAATTACTATTACATAAGTTGTTTGTTCTGACACAATTTTCAGATCTGAATGTGTTAATGAAGTTGAATTACTATCACATAAGTAGTTTGTTCTGACACAGTCTTCAGATCTGAATGTGTTAATGAAGTTGAATAACTCTCACATAAGTAGTTTGTTCTGACACAGTCTTCAGATCTGAATGTGTTAATGAAGTTGAATACTCTCACATAAGTAGTTTGTTCTGACACAGTCTTCAGATCTGAATGTGTTAATGAAGTTGAATTCTATCACACAAGTTTTTTGTTCTGAAAGTCTTCAGATCACGTAACTCTCACTGCTTATGTTGTAGGTTCAAGTCCTGATCGCTTCAAAATCATTATGTGAGAAAGTTTGCCAGTTACTTGCGGAAGGACTGTGGTTCTACGCAGATTCGTTCTGATGTCTTTCTCTACCAATAAAACATCATATGCCATATATAACTTGATATGTGTTGAAAGTCGCATTAAACACCATAAAAACAGCACAAATAACATGATCGTACTTACACTGACGTCTAGAGTAGTTGTATTCGAGGGAGGAGGGGTTCTCATATAAAGAATCCAAATGTACGTTTATATGAAATTCCCAAACACTTTCCTTTTATTAGAATTTCCTTCCATTTATGAAGGTTTTGTTAATGAGATGACTACTATCGTCACCTTATGTTTAAACATAAATAGTTAAGCTTTTATTACAAAACAATCACATGGCAATATAGTTATTCGTGCAAAGTTAATAACAAATAAACTTCCTTCTCCGTTTTACAAACCGGTTTCTTCGCTTCACGATTTCTAATACACACAGTTGTATATCAAGTTTAGTATAATAACCATGCGGTGTTATTGTTGAAAGGTTGAACAAGAATAGTTGTATATTAGTAATATAGTTTCGGATAATGACATTCTTATTTCAAAAGCTTTTAATTAAGAATATTGTACTTTAATTTTTGAAGACACATCAGTAGACTATTTTTCTAAACGTATACAAGATAACGTTTAAAGTAAATTTCACGTAAATAATCGCATGAATGTAATCTTACTGTGTATTTTACTATAGAAATCCGTATAACTCACGCTACATTTTAGTATAAAATGAGTTTTATACAATAACTTAATTATAACGTAATTATTATCATTTATATATTAACTCATACTATATCAGGTGTATGTTATTGTACCTCTACAAATATATATTTGTATATGGAAATGGAACTAGTCAACAACCATGTTCATTGCACATTATTGCTATACAGTCAGACCTTTGTTAGCGGTCACCTCTATTAAGCAACACTTGTTTAAAGCAGTCACATTTACTATTTCCCATTTCCATGCTTTTAAAGCAAATTAACCTGTATGAAGAAAAACCGATCTTAAAAGGCAAAGTTCGTTTCTTTTATTGACTTGATGCTTAAGACTGGTTGAACTGTATGATGTTACGGAACATATTAAGAACAATTCAAAGTGGCATAAATTCACTTTTATTTAAAAAATATTCGTATTTATTCATTTTTTTATACATGACTATCCGAAAACAATATGTGCTGGTAAGAAACTCGATTATTAATATTATCAAATACATTTTAATTGAAACAAAAAAAAAAACACACGCTGATCACTGTTTCCTACATGATAAGCCATTGTTTGCCTTGACCTGGGTAAAGATAGACAAAAGGAGTCACAATTATTAGTAAACGATTCTGGTTGCTCAATATTTTATAGCAATTTTATGGTACAGGACACACATTTTCTTCCTTGCACCGGATCTTTGTAGTTTCATTATTACTAAATCTTGTACTTGGAAATTAAAAGGAAACAAAAGAAGACGTATACTTTGGTTTCATCAGCCAAAACATGTGACAATGCAAAAATGTACATAAAATGTTGTTTATCCAACGTTTTATCAATATTTAAAGAGTATTATGAGGTAAATGATGCTTTGTTCAAGAATATAGATTCTATGACCTTTCTAAAGTTTGTATCTACAGTCAAACCTGTGTGAATGGCCACCATATTCAGCAGCCACTTGTCTTAAGCAGCTATATTTGCTATTTCCTATGTTCAGCTTTCATAGAAATTTAATCTGTATTAAGCAATAACCTGTCTTAAAAGGCCACTTTTGCGCCTTCCCTTGACTGGCTGCTTCAGATAGGTTTGACTATATTACCATTTTCTCCTCCTGTATTTCGTTGCTATTTCGTTTTTGTATATTTTCGACTGAGTTTTTTTAGGGTAATATTTACATGCTTTTGGAAATGGTTTTCAAAAATTGGGTTTGGTTTAATTGCGGCATCTACACAATATGTGGTTTAAAATTGTTCTCCTTCATTTCATATCGTTTTCGTATTTATTCTAGAGATAATTAGATAACATTTTCATTATACAATATGCATGTTGTATATAATAAATTTTGCAATATAATAGTTTATACACTTCCACTTACAAATGTGCTTCCATGATTGTGTGTGTTGGCGGGCGTGCAAGCGTGCGTTACGTTAATGTTGTACTATATATTTGTTTGTTAAAATACATTTATTTCATGTATGGTACTCTTCAATAATGGAGACTAAAAATGGTTATATAAATGATGAAAAGTGCATGCTATTGCATGTATCATTTCGGGGACATGCATTTAATGAGTCCTATCATTTTGGAAGGCGGACAAGAAAATATGAAATAACAGACAACCAGCGAAACCAGTTGGTCACCAATATATTGGCATAAACTTACTTATACAATTATATACATAACTTTAAATCTTATTTCAAGCATTTACGTTTTCATATTTAGTTCGTGTAACTGTACTGTATGGAGTTATCTCCCCGGACACGTGGCTTAAATCTATATATGTAGACATACCGCCAATATATCCAATTATAATACATGTTTACGCTGACTTATATAAATACATGTATGAAAAAATGTTTAATCATGTACTGCATATATCATCATATACTAGAACATGTAGACAGATATTTTGATAAAACAACAAACTGTGTTCATTTTTCAAGCATACCAGATTACGAAGAGTTCATTAATTACCCTCAACCACCAACTGGTCATGTTTTTGTAATACCACATAGCCGTGTATTCTATATAGGTGTATAGGTGTATAGGTACAACGACTATGTTATTATGTAATAATTCATTATATTGAAGCTAAACATATAAACATTTCATCAACACATTAAATATGTAATATGTTTTGTTAAGATACTAGCGTTGCCTATCTTTGCGCTGTTTAACATTATTTGATCTATGGAAGACGGGGATTGTTATTTCAATACTTTAAGCAAGACGCTGTATTATCGGTGCCATTTTATTTGGAATATCATAATACGTAACATAAATAATCCCAACATGGGATCAGCGTGTACCTAACTTCATATCGTAAAAATAGACTAATTAATTTCCTTATACACGCGTAGAAAACGTCAACACTTTTATCCCATAGTAGGTCTTTTGTAAAAACTGAAATATATTCCAACAGCATATAGTTGAAATTTTTGCACTGGATATTAAAAACATGTCTGTGTTATATAAGAGGCAGCAATAACTTATTCTGTCTGAATTATTGTTTATTTATATCTAAATCTTATATACATTTTGTTATTCATTTGTACAATACAGGTATATATTGTGCATTCTTAAATAAAACAATATATCAATCCCATGGTGACAAGAACAACGCCATATTTAACAATCTGTCTGTCATGCCACGACCAATTTGCCTGAGACACCATCGTTCCTGCTTACAATTAAGGTATACTACGCCACCAAAGTCATATCTGATTGACTCCGTATCGACTTGTCCTAAAAATAGCTTTGGAAAATGTTGAACGCAAAGCAGTGAAGCTTCCATTATCATATCTTATATAAGTGGTTGATAAGACTATAATCAGGGCGGAAACCTACAACCTATTACTAGCTAGATCATAACCCCACCATTGGCCAAACATATCGTGTTTTGTCGGAGCATATTTTTGTAGTATAGATGTGTTTATGATTCACGTTTTATCAACGACCGAAATATATAGTATTACTTGTGTCAGGGGTGTTTTTGTTTTCATATAACGCAACGGTACGGGAGACAGAAGCATTGTCTGTCAAGGAGGGGTCATTCCTGGAAATAAAAACTTGTCTGAATACAATAATACATTGACTTAAGACTGTTGGGTCGTAATATTCTTAAAATAAAAATATTAAGAATAGTTTATAATTTAGTTAAAAATAATCACAAAAAGGTACATAGTACGTAGTCTTGCTTTTTTAAGTATTGTCAAATTCCAAAGATGATACTTACATCAAATGCAATGTTATATTACATTTGATAAAATGAAGTCATTACGATATATTTTCATTATATGTATGAAATTGATCTAATAAAATAAGAAAATAAAAAGGGGTAAAATATATGTTACTGTTTAAAACTGTGATATACGGTATTCTTTTTCATATTTCTGTTTTAGAAAAAAAAGACTATGCCCCAAAATATATATTTTTATATATTTTTTGCCAACATACTTTAAATCTATTACTTAGGATAATTACGTTTAGCGAATAATTAATAGCATGTTTAAGTTTAAAAATAGTCTAAAATATATCTTAATACATTTGTACAACTTTTCGGAAAAGAAAAATAATATTTTAATAATAACCCTTTCAGTAATGCCAAAAGTTGAAGAAAGATATTGTTAAACATTTAGTATCAACAAACAGACATGTTTGTGGTTTAAGTTGTTCACTGTAGCATTAAACATCTGATTGAACGTAAAATAGTTGCTTCTTAAAAGCAATATAACCATTATAACTTCCTAACCGACATCCAATAATTAACATTTTGTTCCGTTGAATAAATTAATAAATAAAATTGATTTTTAAATTGAATTGTGCAAGAACTTTGTTATCTTTAACGAATCTATTTTACCACTGAGAAATATTCGCTAAGATTATGATTGACCCGTTGGAGTCAGTTGAGGGAAATAGCCGATCGCTTATGAAAATATTACAGAAGTTTCAAGTGTTATTCAAAATTATTAATATAAACCATATCTAACATAGTCTTCAGTAGTTGGTTTAACGGAAAAGAAAATGTCCATATTCAAAATCAAAATAACCACATTTGTTTACATAGGAGTTCATTCAAACTCTAGTTTCTAATTACATGTATATTGCATTTTGAACAAATATATGGGTACGTGACTTCCCAGCGTTAAGCTTGAATGATCGCTGTATTGCGAACATATACCAATGCACGTACGGATAATATTTAATATACAAACTTCCTCATCGGATTTATTAATGGGTTCTTCTTTTGTCCTGTATTTAGTTGTACGATTTATAAGCATATTATATCTATAAACGTGTTGGGTACTTGACAAATATTTAAACTTGTCAACATATGCTAGTGTTATGCTATGTGTGCTATATAACAGGGCGTGTATTGTTATATGATTATGCACGCTTCATTGTAGAGTAAAGGAAATGTGACGTAAACATTAAACCTAAGGTTTAAGAAGCTATAATATATAAACACAAATAATTTAACTGTATTCATTGTTTGTATTACGTGATAGGAATGTGTTTATGACGGATATTCACTATGACAATAACAGTTTGTTGTGACATAGAGCAAACGCTGTGGTAGAAGTAGCAGAGTAGTAGAAGTGTTAGCAACAGTAGCAGTAGCAGAAGTAGTAGTAGTAATAGTAGTATAGTAGAAATAATAATAGTAGTAGAGTAGTTGTAGTGGTAGTAGTAATTGTAGTAGTAGTAGTAGTAGTAGGGTAGTAGCAGTGGTAGCAGCAGCAGCAGCAGCAGCAGTAGAAGAAACAGTAGTAGTTGTAGTAGTTGTAGTTATACTACAGTAGAAGTAGTAGTAGTAGCAGCTGTAGCAGTAGCAGTAGTAGTAGTAATTATAGTAGTAGTAGTATTAGTAATAGTAGTAGTAATAGTAGTAGAGTAGTAGTAGTGGTAGTAGTAACAGTAGTAGTAGTAGTAGTAGTAGTAGTAGTAGTAGTAGTAGTAGTAGTAGAAGTAGTAGTAGTATTAGAGTAGTAGCAGTGGTTGCAGCAGCAGCAGTAGAAGAAACAGTAGTAGTTGTAGTACTAGTAGTAGCAGTAACAGTACTAGTTATAGAAGTAGTGTAGTAGTAGTGGTAGCAGCAGTAGTAGTAGTAGTTTAAGTAGTAGTAATAGTAGAAGTGGTAGAAGTAGTAATTGTAGTAGTAGTACTAGTAGAGTAGTAGTAGTGGTAGCAGCAGGAGCAGTAGTGGTAGAAGTAGTAGTAGTAGTGCGAGTTATAGTAGTACTAGCAGTGGTATCAGCAGCAGCAGCAGTAGTAGTAGTAGTAATAGGAGAAGTTGTAGCTGTAGTAGTAGTTATGGTAATAAACATAGTAGAAGTAGTAGTGTTAATAGTAGTAGTAGTAGTAGTAGTAGTAGTATTAATAATAGTAATAATAATAGTAGCAATAGTAGTAGTAGTAATAGTAGTAAAGTAGTAGTAGTGGTAGCAGCAGCAGCAGTAGTAGAAGTAGTAGAAGTAGTAGTAATAGTAGTACTAGTAGTAGTAATACTAGCAATGGTAGCAGCAGCAGTAGCACAAGTAGTAGTAGTAGTAGTATAAGTTGTAGCTGTAGTGGTAGTAATGGTTATAAACATAATAAAAGTATGAGTAGTAGTAGTAGTAGTAGTAGAAGTCATAGTAATAGTAGAAGAGTAGAAGTAGTGGTAGCAGCAGCAGTAGTTGTAATAGAAGTAGAAGTAATAGTAGTATTAGTAGTAGTAGTATTAGCAGTAGTAGCAGCAGCAGTAGTAGTAGTAGGATGAGGAGAAGTTGTAGCTGTAGTAGTAGTTATGGTAATAATCATAGTAGAAGTAGTAGTAGTAGCAGTAATAGTAATAGTTGTAATAGTAGTAGTAGTAGTAGTAGTAGTAGTAGTAGTAGTAGTAGAGTAGTAGCAGCAGAAGTAGTAGTAGAAGTAGAAGTAGTAGTAATAGTAGTAGTAATAGTAGTAGTATTAGTAGTAGTAGTAGTAGTAGTAGTAGAGTAGTAGCAGCAGTAGTAGTAGTAGAAGTAGAAGTAGTAGTAATAGTAGTAGTAATAGTAGTAGTATTAGTAGTAGTATTAGTAGCTGTAGTAGTAGTAGTAGTAGTATTAGTAGTAGTAGAAATTATAATTATAAATTAGAGGTGTATATACTATAAATCTTACTACAAAAATATAACCGGTGGTTCCGATTCCCAGCCGAGTCATACCAACTAGGTTACTAGAAGCTTCCTCACTAAGAGGATAGTTTTAGTTCTGATCGGCGAGGTGTCAGAACAATGCAACTCTAAACAACATACAACAATAACATAAAATATATAACGCTTTAAGTTATTTTATACCGTATAAATGTGCAAAATAAAAATATATAAGAATATCAACATTACACTTCTATCGTCTGTTTTTGCATGTAAAGTATTCAAACTTAACACCTTTGCGCAAGGTTAAACAATTTAAAAATACATATATACCAAATAAAATTGTATGTATGTGCGTATATGGATGTATATGTATGTATGTAGAAAGTATATGAGTGATATGTATTACATTTGAAACAATCGTAAATCACTTCACATGTATGTATGTACATTTATGTATGTATGATATTCATTAATTTATAATATACTGATTTATGCTTACCGTCATGTATATGTAACATATGTCCTCATGGGTCTAAGAACTTCTGGAAATAGGAAAATAAAACTTGACGTAAACTTGTTAAACCACAAAAGTAAACAACAATTAACTACCTCTATTTTTCTATTAATATTAAAGAGTACGATTAACACGCATGTTGATTTAGCAAACTGTTTGGTGTAAATATGTAAATGTATGTATGTAATCGATTATATACAACGTATATACCTTTTAAACAGTCAATGGTTAAAATTATTTACCCAAGGTAAATGACTATCGACCCAAAGCAGGAAACTATTGACTGAGACGCAATGTAGTTTACTAGTTCATTGCTTTGGGTCAATAGTCATTTTCCGAGGATAAATACTTTTAACCATTGACCGCTAAAAGGTAGATAGTTGTTTTATTATATTAAATAACAATAAAAAGTAAATCAAAAAGTAGTATTGCACACACATGTCCCCCAATACCCTCACTTTATTCATACTTTCACTGCATTTTAAGAGAGGTGTGAAAGGCTTATTCATTTTTTTTCTTAGCCATTGTAGATCTATGTGTGTTCTTCACTAACAAATTCGACTATTGGGCCTACATTCCTTAAGATGAATTGTCTTCATATATTATCTCACTTAAAATATTTCGAACTTTTAAAAGTGCAATGTCACAAGTATTTAGCTACATTCTGAATCCGTTCTTGATCAAAACATCATCAACGCCAATGCGTATACAACCTGACGTTATTATTTAAAAATTATTTGTGGAAAATGGATCAATTATATTTTAGCGTTGGAAACGTGGTATTTCAGTGTCAGTTTTACTTCACGGAATATAATAAACAATTTATTTAACTGTTGTTTTACCCTGCACAAATGGAGCATTGAAATGGACTATCAACATGAGAAGGAAAATAACATTTCGTTTGAACTATTGACTCTTTTTTTGACTAGATTTGTTTAGTTTTCAACCAATCAGATTAGAAAATTCGTTATGATATATAATAAAAGCATATCTGCACGGATCATAAAACATTAAATTCATATATTACTAACAAAGGGACAGTTAATTTTTTTTAAATTAGATTTTTATTCTATTAGATATAGAATTTATAAGCATATAAAGAAATGACAGTAAATATCAAGTTCGTACTGTAACTGACTATTAGCACCTCTGTCTCAAGATCACTTACCTTTCACCGATAAGAGCGAAGGGTCGAATTCCGATCGCTCAAAAGTTTGCCAGTTACTTTTGGAAGGACGGTAGTGATTCAATCTGAGGTCCTCCCCTAACAACAAACTGGATATGTCACAAATAACCTGAAATGTGTTGAATTTGGCGATAAACCCTATTAAAAACAGAATAAATAACATGATCTTACTTACAATAACGTCTTTGTATTAAACGGACAAGTAGATTTTCATACTGAATAATCCATATTTAGGTTTATATAGAATTTACAAACTCTTCCCCATTTAGTAAAGTATCTTTACGTTTATGAAGAATTTGTTAATCATATATAAATAATGTCATTACCCCCAAGTTAAACTTGAATAGTCAGTATAGCTTTTAACAGAAGATATCATATACCGATAGCTATTCATACAAGCTGAAATGAATAAAATAACTTCCTTCTTCGATTTGCAAACCGGTTTATCCACTTTATTATTTCACAGTCCAATACACACGAATGTAAAATTTATAAACAGTTTAGTACAATAACCATGCGGTGTAATTGCAACATACGTATTTACAAATTTTATTTGGAACAGATACAAATTTTATTAAATGTTTAATGTTTTTATTACTTATCATAATCTAGGTCACTGACAACATGATTTACAATTGAATATCACATGAGTGACACAGTTCTTGAACGGTTGAACAAACATATCTGTACATTGTTTATATGGTTTCTTATAATGACATTTTTATTTCAAAAGCTTTCCGTAAAAACATAGCAATAGAAAATATTATACATGCAACTTTTGAAGACAAGTTAGCATAGAATGTTTGTAAACTTTTATATTAAGATAATCAGTCAATTTTCCATTAAATTTTACGTAAAGAATCATACTGTGTGGTATACAATAGGCGCCAATATATACGCTATGTTGTAGTGTAAAGTGTGTTTTATAAATTTAAATAACAAAATGTAATTATTATATTTCATATATTAACTCATGATACTTAAGTTTTTATTATAATTGTACCTCTACAAAAACTATTATTCTGATATGGGCTAGGAACGAATCAACGACCATGTTATTCATATAGTTATATTGTATCACTGTCTGCTTCAACGTTACATACGACACATGCATGCAATTGATGAAGAGCACCATGCATTGTTGTACACCTATACCTGTGCATTTAGACACCAGCGAGATTCAGACATATACATCAAGGCCACATAGCGTAAACTCATAGTAAACACACGTCCCAATTTCAGCACATGTAAACGTTGTTGATTCCTTCGAATTGCATTGTTTGTTGTGGAGCTTGCATAATTAAAGTAAGAACGTGCGCATAACACGCTTTACAAGTTTTGAGTTTATCGGTATATTGACTCGAACATGGTGACATCAATTTGATTTAGCAATATATGGCAGTTTAAACTTTTACATATGTTTTACATTTTAATTTTGATTGATGTGACAGACTCAACGTCGAAAGACTCAAAAAGTCGCCTGGCTAGTAACATGTAACATTGAAAGAAAACAGCCTTAAACGTTTGTCAAATCTTTATAATGTTATGAAATGAAACATGTCTCAAATTTGTATTTATCATATCAGCTATAAAATACAATCTCACTAAAGAGTGTCACGTAAATGCCTTCTGTGTTGGTCAATGCATATTTCAATTAAAGTTTAACTGGCAAAAGATAATTTCCAAAATGTGTTTGTTATATGCAGTATAAGAATAAATCTCCAACTGCCAAATACTTGCAATTCGAGGGAGATGCACTCCAAACACATGGATCTTTGTTTATTTAACATAAGCAGATAGCCTAGTGTAGCTATTAATGTGATAGTCACCTCTTGCAAATATCTACTCCCCCGGTAGTTAATGTTAGGGCTTTAAGGAATGATATCCATGGATAATTGATAGCATAACAAAACCGGTGATATCAATAAATTGAGGATATACGACGTCTATACGAGAAAAAAGTTAATTCATTTTAATGGTTTTCATAAGATACTACAGGTTAGATATAGACCCGAGCATGGTCCTCTATGGCCGTGTGGTCTGAGATGTTGTCGTCTTATTAACACTAAACATTCATTGGTCGAGGGCAGGTTAAGTATTTTTTCGATATCTTATGGGTAAATAACTATTGTGTTATTTAAACCAGTTATTATTTTCGGTTCTGAAACAAGTTATTACATTTTTTTACAAATCGTACTGGATGTCTTCCTGGGTAGAACCAGTACTAAGCAATGTGGAAAAGTGTCTTCCTTAAGGACACCACACATAACTATCCGATCCTGGATTAGCTCTACAACTGGACCACGGGCTTCACTACTGTGCAGGTTTGGTGAATATTCAAGGTTGGTGTCAGAGTGAATACATTCAGAAAACGGACAGTGGAAGACGGAAATATTATTTGTGAGAGGACAAGGCACTAACAGATAAAATTGGGGACACGACAAGTCACTAACTGACTTTTTTCAGTCCAATACTCATTTACTGATATCTGTGAAAGGATGCAGTTAATACTACTAAACGTGATTATACAATGTATCTTTATCTAGTCAGTAACATGAGACTGAGAAATCCCCCAATGCACCAAAATGTAACCAATACGGACCAAAGTTTCACTTGAAGTGATGTAACATGGATATTGATAATTGCAATATTCAGCGGGGAAATTAATATAATCTGACCTGGGCGCGTGTTCCTTATCAATTAATCATGCTGCTATTTTGGTTAGATACCTTTATGGCATTAAGTACTCAGTGAGTTAAACCAATTATGGTGTATTGTAAAAAATATACTATTTTGATAATTCTAAAATTTTGAAAAATCTGATATACTGCCTGATATACTGCTTTGATTATTTGTTTAGACGTTTTCGTTGCTAGGTTTCAAGCTTTGACTGTCGGTTATTTCTCGACAAATGCTGACAGATACATATATTACAGTATTCAGGGGTATACAAAAATATATTTGCAAGATTATAATATGCCCAATACAAAATGTAACACTACTATTATTTAAAAGTTGTATAAATATATTTCATTTCCATAACAGCACCTATTAGATGAACATTTATTTATATCAAACAAAAGCAATAAGGCAAAAATGTATGATCACAATTTTTCTCAACATTAGGTACGGTCTTTCCCTATATCTAAAACGAAATGATTATTTCTGATTTTTTATTACTTTTCAGCATATGACCTACAGGTATGGGAGTGAAATAAAACATATTATTTTGTTAAATTGATCTGGGGCAATAACAATACTGACTCAACGTTCAGTATTTTTCGTAGACCTTGTTTATTATACTTGGTTATTCTACGACTTGCAGGAACATCTAAATAACGTCAATTTGTCATGATAAAATGACGTCATTTTGCGATGTTACTTAATACGATGACTGATAGTAATTGATGTATATATACAAAGTTATTCATAAAATATTGATCAACATACTTCCATTCTTTTTTACACAAATTACCTACAAAATGAAGGTAATGCACATCATTCTTCTAAGATGTTATATTCATACGTAACGGTTTATACTATCAATATGAAATTTTGCATTTCAATTGCAATATATTTGTTATTGTTGTGCTATATTAAATGTTGAAACTATTTCAAAAGTCCATGTCTTTTTGAACACACCATCATATGTTCTATATGTTCTAAATGATATCTTTCATTCATTATTTTCTTGTTTTACTGTTTCTGTTAGTCATTTATTTACTCAGTCACTGTACTATGCCAATCAATTGATCACTTTATTAGCATTAATGAGTTTCAAATTATTGGCATACACTTACTTACACAATTATATACATAGCTATGAATGCTTTAAATCTTAATTCAAACGTTCATGTTTTTATATTCAGTTTGCGTCACTGTACTGTATGGAGTTTCCTTCACTGACACGTGACATAAATCTGTATATGTAGATATACCTTCAATATCTGAAATGACATTAAATATCTACCATGAAATATATAAACACATGTATGAATACATGTTTAAATCATGTGTTACATATATCATAATATTCTAAAAGTAAATGCAGTTATATTGATAGAATAACTGATTGAGTTCACTTTTAAAGGTAAATATATTGTAAATAGGTCAGAGTTCAATCATTACCCCACCAACCGGTCATGTTCTTTTCATTCCACACAGTCGTGCAACTCATATCGGTGTGTAAGTACAACGGCTAGTTTATGATGTTATAATTTGCTATCGTGATACTAAATTCAACAACACACTCAGTATGCATCCATATTCACTGTTTCTATTGTATTGAAGAACGGGTTCATCATTTGAATACTTAAAGCAGTGGTATGTATATCATACTACATAATATATGGAGTGGAACACGTAATGATAGAACACAATATTTCCCTTGTAGACAGGAACGCACGTGAAGTTCTATTTTTATATTGAATCTATATTTAGTTATGAATAAATGACTTTTGTTTGCTGAACGCTGACGAAAGCGGAAAGTAAATGGATCCCAACACTGAGTCAGATTAAATCGTTTCTGTTCAAGTAAGTTCATATGGGGGAGGGGGGGGGGGCATATCGTGTCTTGTCTGAGTTAATGTTTTGTCAAATGCATTATATGATCTATTCATGTAACTTTGCTTAACGAACAAAATATTATAAATACTTGACCTTATTAAATTAGAATAAAAAAAGGTGTAAGACGTATTCTAATCTTTAACTAGTGCTGTTTTTCGTATTAGAATAGTCTTTAATATAGTTAAAAATCATATTCACCATAATCTAAAATGAAAATAACCACAAAATGGTATTCGTTTTCCGTTTTAGAGAAAATGGCTATGTCCCCACCTTGAATGTTATATATTTTTTACCAAAAAACAAAAAAACAAAACAACTGTATGGCTATATCTAAGAGTAATTAGTTTTTTTATTATATTTTCTTTAATATTTCTCCAATGTAAGCAGTTTAAGAATTCTTAAAGACATTCATAGAGTTGCGTGTATCTTAAAGAAATATGTGTCAAAAAGAGCATAGCTTGTTTTTATTTAAAAAAAATAGCGAATATTTAATATTATTATACAGTTTTAAAAATGTCTACGTGGCCGAGTGGTTTAAGGGGCCGTCTCAATATTACTTACCTCTCACTGCTAAGGTCGTAGGTTCGAGTTCCGCTCTCTCCAAAAAATATTATGTGAGAAAGTTTCCGGTTACTTGCTGAAGGATGGTGGTTCTATTCAGTCTGATACAGTCTGGGGTCTTCCTCAATCATTAAAACCTGAAATGTGTTGAAAATGGTGTTAAACCCCATTCCAAAAAAAATAAAATAAATAAAAATGTTTCAAGTATACTATTATTCACTTGATTAACTTTTTTCGAGAAGATAATATATATTTGAAACATGCTATTCTTCTTAAAGTTATCCCTATCCACCATATTCTTTAATGAAAAAATAATGCCAAAAGGTACTTTTAATGCCAAAAGTTAAAAAAAAATATTACCAAATGGACATATTTTGGTTTAAATCGTTCAATGTAACCATATCCATACGTAAGTTACAAAAATAAATGCATCTCAAAGGGAACACAAATTCAATTTAAGATTCATAAACATGAATATCAATATGACAATCTCAATGTTCCTAACCAACATCCTTAAATACTCAACATTTCGTTCTGTTGAATAAGTTGATATAAACGATGCATTGAAATAGAATTTATGCAAAGGGATAACGTAATAAATTTGGTGTCTTAAACTGATTTGTTCAACAATTAAGAAATGTGCACAAAAAAGAAGATTGACCCGATGATGTTGAGTTAAAACAACAACCGTTCGTGAACGAAGATATTACAAAATTTCCAAGTGTTTAACATTCCCTATTAATGACTACTCTATAACTATCTGAAAGTGTTATCTCGGCAATTAAATTCAAATCCATTGTACATGTAGGTTAAACAACATAAAAATATCATCCAACCTTCGTTTTAAATATAGGACTGAACATTAGAAGAAATACGGCACCGCCAACGGATCCAGCTATAATGGCGACTGGGACATTAGATTCATCTTCGGTTTATTGTTTTGGTCGGGATGATGTAAACTCAGATGCAGTCGTGGTGGACAATGGCGTCTTCGGCGGTGTTGTAAATTCATGACCTTAATAAAAGAAAATAAATCACGGAAGTAAGATATAAAAGTATACTAATATATATGTAGGTTAGTGTCGTTTTGAAGTTATGTAAGTTATAAGTATGTTTTCTCCTACACTAGTACCGTGTAAATCAATATTTGATTGGTATTGCATATTTATCAAATATGAAATATTTCGGTTGTTTTGAAATAGGGTATTTATTCTAAGGTACATGTATGTTTAAATTAAATGCTAAAAAGTGAAAAATGATGTGTTAATAGTCTGAAATGTAACAGTTATTGTTTCGGTATTGTTTCTTGTCGCTGAGCAGTTCATATATGTTCATATCAAAATATTATATGCCGAATTGATATTTAGGTAACCAAGGATTTTGTTTTATTTCTGAAAACGTTTGTACATTGTACAATAGTCATGGCATCCAAATATTTACAGCTACATTTACATTTACAATACTGTTACACACCTATTCGTACACGCATCATCACACTAGCCACGGTGTCTATTAAAGTTATGTCAAGTTCATTGGGACAGTTGCAATATATACGTATTAGTTCAATCAGGACAAGTTTGGGAACATTGGTACGTGTAACACAACTCTCGTAAGAAGAAGCTCTCCTAGCATTCTTTATTAAACACACTTGTAAAGAATCACACGTGACTTCTTGCGCCAGGTTGGACAGTAGAATTCAAATATTGGCGGTGGAAATATCTTTGAAAAAGTCGAATATAAATTATATATTGTTCACACGTTTAAAATATTCAGACCGTTATCAAAGTAACTAAATTTAATCGTCACGCTACTCGATATTTTCCCTGTATCTATATTCTAAATTGTTAATACATATATATAAGCACTTGTCTTTGTGCATTGGTCTATGACTAAGATGTGCGTTAAAATAGAATCATTGCTGGTTTCACGTTTAAGTAAATAGTAGTTACTTTAACTCTTTCCCTGAATAACAAGTACTAACAATAAACACATTCATAGAGAAAATTTTCGATGAAATAACATTTCTATATAGACGGGCAAACATGTCAGTATAAGTAACACATACACTTCTATTGTAATACTGAAAATCAGGACAGTTGTGACAACCATTTGATGATAGTAAACACGGATAACACACTCCATCAGATGTCATGTAGAAGTCCTCCGCACATCCTTCTTTACACAAGCCAGTATATATATCACACGTGTTGTTCTTATACCCGTCTGGACAGTACAACTCACAAGTTGAATTCCATCTTCCACGAGGGCATGAATCACAAACCGACCACGTAGAGCATGACTTACAACCCGAATCACATGAATTGCATGCGTAGCCACCACCATAGTTAATCAGGTAAAACCCGTCGTTGCATGTGTTACAATGACTACTGTTCGTGCATGACTTACAATTAGGCGTGCATACTGAGCAGTAACTATAGTTATCTGGAAAATAAAACTGAAAATAACCATCAATACATCCATGTGTACAATCGGTTTTAGAGCATGCTCCAAATTTATACTCATTACAACTAAAGCCACAGCGGTTGCCTTAATGTCCAGGTGTACACTCGGAACAAAATGCTATGCTGTTACATTTAACACAATCTGGCAAACATTTTTTACATGATTTATAATGAGGCGATTCATATGTATAAAATCCATCATCACACCCAGTACAAAAGTAACAATCTTTACATGCCTTGCAATTGCTCCGACATGGATAACAGTTTCCCTTGTCATTGTAATAGCCGACTCTACATTCTGCACATGTACCATTTGTATTGCACGTCACACAGTTCATATCGTCACATGATGCAGCAGCGAGGGCAAAAACTGAAATATGCAAAATATCATTTAATTAATATTACGATGCGGGTATTGTATTTTATTAAGTAATTGTTGAATTTATATAGCTTCGTCAAAAATAAGAGAGAGAAAACGCAGAAAGGTATAATTCAATTTGATATTTAACTTATACATATCATTTAATATGATGATGTGGGTATTATATTTCATTAAACAATTGAATTAATGGTTTATATGGCTTTCTCAATAATAAAAAACGCTGAAGGCTATGATGTTTGATTTGATTATTTAACCAATACATATTCAGTTTATATTGGTGGAGAAATACCTCAGAATGGATCTGAGTAGAATCATCGTCCGTCCGCAAGTAACTGACCAACCCTCTCACATAAGTTTTTTGAGCGAGCGGGACTCAAACCTACGGTCTTACTGGTGAGAGATAAGTGATCTCGAGACGTCGCCTTAGATCATTAGGTTACGAAGGGTCCCCATTCTTATATGAAATAAACGAATGTGTGGTGCATTATTATTTAAGAATGTTATTGTTTGGTCTATACCTTCTAGGCTTTTTCAAATGAAGATAAAATTCCTTATTTACTTTTCACTAGATCGGATTTGCATTAGTATTTATTATAGTCTTTAAATGAGGTTATAAAATGCGATTATCAGTTTTATTTGATTAATCATAATAACACTAATTTGCATGTACTTAGTATTTTATCTTAATTTTGACCATCTTCTGGTAATGACATTATTTTTTTTGTATTAATTGTCATATGTTGCTTGTTAAAGCCGATATACATGTTCCTTTCAATAATATGCACTTCTATAAAGGTAATTTTTCCACATGCTGTATAGTGAATAGCCCATTTGTTTAGCATGGTTTATTTGAAATATTAGTCCAAACTTTAAAGTAAACACAACGTTTGCTCTCAGGAAGTAGCCGCTCCATTAGGACATTAAGGCAATGACTTGGTAGACAATTAGGTTGAACACTTAATCTAATAAGTGATATAAACATATGCCGAAATGAACTTTTAATGTTTTCAAACATAGTGTATGTCTTGCATAAACCTGTTTGACTGCTATTCCTTTTCCTGGACAAACTGACTAATTAGGAATAATGTTTAAATTATTATAATATTTCTTATACAAGTGTGCATAGTATACTGTTAAAAAGTGCTACATGTGTCTATAATGGCAGCACCAGTATTATTGATCTTAGATAAAATCTCAGTGATAATAATTCGGTTCATTCTCTATTGATTTACAGATGTATTGTCTTTTGTAGTGTTTCTAAATATTAATCAAAATATAATCTAACTAAATATTTAAAGAAACAAAGCAAAGTGATATATATTACTGTAAAAGTAAGAGATTTTTCCTTGTTGCGATGCATCGTGGTTTATGTTACATGTTACAGACACATTAGCAAATGTTTTAATGAATATATTATAACTACAGTATTAAAATACGTTTTAAAACAGGAAGTGTTGCAATAAATTACACACTATAAACTTACCAAAAACTGCACTCAAGTAATATGCCGAAACGGTGTTCGTGGATAAAGCTATTTTATCATCTAGTTATAACGTCCTAAAATTATACATTAAAACCAACATCACAAAGTTTGTTATGTAAGAACATATGTGAGACAATTATCTGAGATATATTTCTGTCAAATACATGTATATACATATTCATATACATCAACATATTATACTGGAACTTTCTTCATTTAATAATATACTTAATGCGAGAGCGACTATCGCTCCATCCACTGACCACGTGGCGTTGTTTGTGCAAGTCGAGACGGTTCGCTTGTTTAAGAAAAGTGGTAGAGTAGAAACCAATATCGATCACTAATTGGGTTATCGACGTCTTGATTGGCAGCCCGCGCCAGGTCAATTACTTTAATCCTTAGTCTGAATTAACGTTTCACTCGTGAATGTTTCAATTTATACTCCATGTTGCATGAGTGATTCAAATTAGGCATTTAAAATAGCACATCATTGCGTTTTATAACCGTTTACATAATATATCGAAATATCGTACATAGTCGTAGTAGTAGTGGTAAAAGTAATAGTAGTAGTCGTAGTAGTAGAAGGAGGTGGAGGAGGAGGAGAAATAGGATGAGGAGAAGGAGGTGTAGTAGTAGTAGTAGTAGTAGTAGTAGTAGTAGTAGTAGTAGTAGTAGTAGTAGCAGTAATAGTAGCAGTAGTAGCAGTAGTAGTAGCAGTACTAGTAGCAGTAGTAGTAGAAGTAGCAGAAGTAGTAGTGTAGTAGTAGTAGTAGTAATAGTAGAAGTGGTAGTAGTAGCAGTACTAGTAGTAGTAGCAGTAGTAGTAGTAGTAGTAGTAGTAGTAGTAGTAGTAGTAGTAGTAGAAGGAAAAGTAGTAGTGTAGTAGTAGTAGTAGTGGTAGCAGTAGTAGTAGTAGTAGGAGGAGGAGGAGGAGGAGGAGGAAGAGGAGAAGAAGGAGTAGTACTAGTAGTAGTAGTAGTAGGAGGAGGATGAAGAGGAGGAGAAGAAGGAGGAAGAAGAGAAGGATGAGGAGGAGGATAAGAAGTAGTATAAGTAGTAGTAGAAGTAGTAGTAATACTACTACTACTACTACTAGTAATAGATGGAGGAGGAGGAGGAGTAGTAGTAGTAGAAGAAGGAGTTGGAGTAGTAGTAATAGTAGTAGAAGAAGGATAAACAGAAGGAGGAGGAGGAGGAAGAGGAGGAGAAGGAGTATTAGTAGTAGGATGACGAGGAGGAGGAGATGAATAAGTAGTAGTAATAGGAGGAGGAGGAGGATGAGAAAGAGGAGAAAAAGAGGGAGTATTAGTAGTACCAGTAGTAGTAGAAGGAGGAGGAGAAAAAGGTATAGTAGTACCAGTAGTAGGAGGAAGAGAAAGATAAAAAGAAGGAGGAGGAGGACAGGAAGGAGTAGTAGAAGGAGGAAGAGAAATAGGGGGAGGAGGAAGAGGAGGAGGAGAAGGAGAAGTAGTAGTAGTTGTAACAGAAGTAGTAGTAGGAGGAGGAGGATAAGAAAGAGTAGTAGTAGTTGTAGTAGTAGTAGTAGAAGGAGGAGAATATGAAATAGTAGTAGTAGTAGTAGTAGTAATAGTAGTAGCAGGAGGAGGAGGAGGAGGAGAAGAAGGTGTGGTAGTAGTAGTAGGAAGAGGAGGAGGAGGTGGAGGAGGAGGAGAAGGAGGAGTTTTAGTAGTAGTAGTAGTAGTAGTAGTAGTAGTAGTAGTAGTAGCTTGGAGAAGGATGATGAGGATGTGGAGAAGAAGGAGTAGTAGTAGAAGTAGAACTAATAGTAAAAGTGGGAGGAGCAGGAAAAGGAGGAGAAGAAGGAGTAGTAGTAGAAGTAGTAGAAATAGTAGTAGTAGTAGTAGTTAGGAGAAAGAGGAGGAGGAGAAGGAGGAGGAGGAGAAGAAGAAGTAGTTGTAGTAGTAGTAGAAGTAGTAGTAGAAGGAGGAGGAGTAGAAGGATATTTAAACAAATCAGTTTCAATTCTTTTTATACGAGTAATGTACCAGGGGCATTTCAAAACTAATGCAACTGGGGTAATATAAAGCGCGCGTTTGATAGATATTAAATTATTTACGCGTCATACCCTCAAAGTAATCCCCCTTGTTACGTACACAAAGTTTCAAACGTTTAATCCAGTTCTTAAAGGCATCTTCATACTCATTTTCAGGTATACCCAGCATACACTGATAAACAGCGGACCCCAGGGCCTGTCGGGACCTATACCGTCTACCAGCTAAATGTTTTTTTCAGTTTAGGGAACAAGAGAAATAGTCACACGGGGCTAGGTCTGGGGAATATGGTGCATGTGGAAGAACTCGAACCCTTTCCTTGTTCAAAAACGAGGTCACAATAGCAGACTTATGCGCAGGGGCGTTGTCATGCAACAGGGATAGGTGCTTTAAGCCAGTGTGTGGGCGACGTTTGAAACATTGTTTTTTAAGTTTCTTCGACACTTTTTCTTTATAAAATATACCAGTCACAGATTGTCTATTTGGTACAACCAGTTGCATAACAGGACCACGTATATCAAAGAAAATAACAAACATTGCTTTCTTAGCACTGGTCAATCTTTTGGCAATTGTTGGGCGTCGACAGTTTTTGGTAGCCCATATTTTGTTATTTTTTCTGGTAGGCTCGAAAAAGTGTAACCATGTCTCATCTCCAGTAATAATGTCAGAAAACTGTTTTCTTTGATATTTTGGAAACATTTTAAGCAGTTTTCTGGCGGTTTCAAGTCGGACACGCTTTTGCTTGTGTGACAACTAATGAGGGATCCATCTAGCTGTAATACGTCTCATTTTTAAATTACGTTAGAATGTGGAATACGCTTGCGGCTGAAATACCAACTGTACTAGCTATCTGATGAACAGTTAGTCTGGCGTCAGACTTAACCACATCACATACTTTGTTAACCATAATGTAAGAAGTAGCACTACAAGAACGTCCCGATTTTGGTGCATCATTAATGGAGTCACAACCGCTTTTAAACTTCTTAATCCACCTCGTGACGGTGGCATACGACACTTCATTCTGTCCATGAACAACACACAATTCGTCAAAAATCTCCTTCGCTGATACGCCAAGCTGGCATCGAGTCTTTACATAACCTCGAATTTCAGCTGCCTTTACACTTCTCTTGCCAACCATTTTACTATTGTGTCAATGACTTTCACTGTATTAGCGATAATACAGCGTATACACCTGTAAACTTGGTATGTATGTGTAGAGAATGGATATCTCGCTACATCGGTACAATTTTCACGAAAATCCCGTGTAAGACGAGGCCGCACGATAATCAGTTACATTGCTTTTGAAATGCCCCTCGTAATACTACCCAACCTTAAGCCTGAATGGTCATTACTACAATCACCTATACATTTAGTGTACATACTTCCTCATTCGTTTAACAAAGTAGTTTCTAATTGTTACTATATTCAAACTATGTACAATAAATAAACTTCTTGTAAATTTAAACATGTACCTCTACTTGCAAAATATTTAAAATTGTCAGATGTGTATCACATACTGCATGGTATATATAATAGTATCTTATTATGCACGCTACGTTTTAGTCTTACACAAATGATACTGCTTTTCATTTAAACACTAAGTGTAATTTGTAATTTTTTTTTTATTTACAAAGATCCACCTTTAGAAAACTCTGCATATTAAACTGAAGAGCCTAACTAAGCATCTAATTGAGCTACAACTACTTTCTTATCAAACAAATGTCCACACTAAACTACTAAATGGTTTTACAAAACCACGTAATTAAAGACTATATCCAAATGAACGCTTCGTTGACCGCTTAAACAACTAGTCCAAAGTGTACTTAAAACGATTTTGTAACCATTTTCAATTGGTATGCGATTTAGCAAATGTATGAAAATAAAGTTTGGCTAAACTACTCTACTGGATCCAAATGGACAGAGATGTAGTCAATTTAAGGAGGCGGATGAATTTTGGAACATGTATGGACTGCGTTTTGAAAAACTGAGGTGACGGACTCCACTTCCTTCAAATAGTAGTAATAGTAGTAGTAATAGTAGTAGTAGTAGTAGAAGTAGTAGTAGGATATAAGTAGTAGTAGTAGTAGTAAAAGGATTATATAGTAGTAGGAGTATAAGTAGTAGCAGTAATATTAGTAATAATACTAGTAGTAGTAATAGTTATAGTACTAGTAGTAGTAGGAGTAAAAATAGTAGAAGGATTATAAGAAGTAGCAGTAATATTATTAGTAGTAATAGTAAGAGAAGTAGTAGTAGAAAAAGTAGTAGTAGTAGAAATAGTGGTAGTAGAAGTAGTAGTAGTAGTAACAGTAGTAGTAGTAGGAGTATAAGTTGTAGTAGGAGTATAAGTTGTAGTAGGAGTATAAGTAATAACAGTAATATTAGATGTAATATTTGTAGTAGTAGTAGTAGTAATAGTAGTACTAGTAGTAGGAGTAGAAGTAGTAGAAGGAGTATAAGTAGTAGCAGTAATATTAGTAATAATATTAGTAGTAGTAATAGTAGTAGTAATAGTAGTAGTAGTTGAAGTAAAAATAGTAGAAGGATTAAAGTAGTAGCAGTAATATAAGTAGTAGTAATAGTAAGAGTAGTAATAGTAGTAGAAAAAGTAGTTACAGCAGAAGTAGTAGAAGTAGAAGTAGTAGTAGTAGTAACAGTAGTAACAGTAGTAGTAGTAGTAGGAGGAGGAAGAGGATAATTTATATTTGTAGTAGTAGTGGTAGTAGTAGTAGTAGCAGCAAAAGTAGGATTAATAGTAGTATTAGTAGTAGTACATGTAGTAGAAGTAGCAATAGTAGTAATATTAGTAGTTGTAATAGTATTAGTAGTATTACTGGAAAAAGTAGTAGTAGTAGTAGTAGTAGTTATAGTAGTAGTGTTAGAAATAGTAGTAGAAGTAGTAGTAGTTGAAGTAATAGAAGTAATAGAAGTAGTAGTAGAAGTAGTAGAAGTAGTAGTAGTTGTAGTATTAGTAGTAATATTAGTAGTAGTAATAGTAGCGGTTGTATTGGTAGTAGTTGTAGTAGTAATATTAATAGTAGTAGTAATATATTAAGTAGTAATAGTAGTAGTAGTATAAGTAGTAGCAATAATATTAGTAGTAATATTATTAGTAATGATAGTATAGTAGAAGTAGTAAAAGTAGTAGTAGTAGAAGAAATAGTATATTTGATGTAGTTGTAGTTGTAGTTGTAGTAGTAGATGTAGTAGAAGTAGAAATAGTAATAGAAGTAGTAGTAGTAGTAGAAGGAGTATAAGTAGTTACAGTAATATTAGTAGTAGTAGTAGTAATAGTAGTAGTAGTAGTAGTAGTAGTAGTAGTAGTAGTAGTAGTAGTAAAAGTAGAGGGAGTAGTAGTAGTAGTGGTGGTGGTAGTAGTGGTAGTAGTAGTTGTAGTAATATAATTGTATTAAAATTATTAGCATTATAAGTAGTAGTGGTAGTTGCTGTAAAAGTATTACCATTCTTATTGTATTCATCAGTAGTATCAGTAGTTATAATAATATTATTATTGCTGGAAAAAGTAGTACTACTCGTAGTAGTATTAGTAGTATTAATAGTAGTTATGGTAGATGAACAATCAAAGGTGATACGTAATATTAGCATAAACCATATATTACATACAACGCATTAGAAAATGTTCATATTCAAAACTCAAATAACCACATCTGTTTATATGCAAACACCATATTCCAATAAAGTCACATTTTGAAAAAAATGAAATGATACATGATTTCACTACTTAACGTTAAGCCTGAATGATCATTTTTTGTGAATATATTATTAATATGCAGACTTCCTCATTCGTTTTATGAATTGGTTATTCTTTTGTCCTGTATTTACACGGTGAACTATTTATAAACATATTTCATTTATAAAAGTCTCCTTACACACTTGAATTACGTTCTTTGTTCTATATCAATTAAAGTCTAGGATGTATAATAACTGGTAGGTTGGCCAGCTTGTTTTTTTAAAGAGGGTTCAGTGACACCCTCAGATTTGTAAAAAAGTAGAAGTTCTCAAATGCTCATATGCATGCATACATATGCATACATATGTTAAAATCCTATTTCAGTACTAGTGACGTCTTATGGTATGGTAATACTATGTCAATCTTTCCTCCATTCATCTGAACGAAGGAATCTTCTGCGCAATAAAATGGAATGCCTGTGGCCATGTGTGTGAGAATCTTACATTGGATAAAAGTTATAATACTAATTTTGAATACTGTAATCTTCCATGAAGCATTCGGCATATTTATTTACCAGTACACCGACACAACCTCATACATATGTATATGGATATTGATGAGAACCAGACGACAAATATAAGTTTGCTTCCACTGTAAATATAAAGCTCTAACAAGCGTTTTCATATATATTATTGGTCGGGGTTGTTCCATTAACAAGAGCATGAATAAGCAAATGAATGGAAAATACAACTGCTGATTAGAGGATGACCTTTTACACACTTACCTTACGGGTGCAAATAAGATAATAATCATTATTTGAGATATATCGCAATATTAGCATTAGCTTTATTTTGTGGCAAATTTGAATACGTTTCGTCTGAACCTGAAGCATATTTAATTGTTACTCAGAGATAATCGATTCGCGGATAAATTCAAATTCAAACTCGAAATGTTTACATGCTTTGAGATAATAACGGAACTAGAAAAATACCCTTACTGATACGGAGATCATTATAAAACATATATTTATGAGGACAATGTCATATGATGATTTCGTAATTTGTTATGAGAGATAGTCCGTTAAAAAATGTTGTTCAAAATGAGAAAAACATTACTGTTAGGACGCCCTCATAACCGATGTCGAGATGTCCCCATTGATATTCATCCTATGAATATATTAAATAATAAATATGAAAGTATATGTAAAGTTGATATTGACTATCAGCACAAGGGTCCTCCATGGTCACGTGGTCTAAGGCGCCATCTCAATGTCACTTACCTCTCACCGCTAAGGTTGTAGGTTCGAGTCTCGACCGATCCATTAAACTTTATGCGATAAAATTTGCCAGATACTTGTGGAAGGACGGTGGTTCTACACAGATTCATTCTCATGTCTTTTTTTACCAATAAACTACAGATGTCATATATAACCTGAAATGTGTTTAAAATGGCGTTAATCGCCATTCCAAATGAAATCAGCATAAATAATATGACCTTACTTACGATGGCGTCTTGAGTAGTTGTATTTAATCGCGGAGGGTTTCTCATATTGAATAATCCGAATTTACCTTAATATGGAATTTCATAACACTTCCACTTTAAGCTGAAATTCCTCTTTGCGTTAATCATACTAAGTGTTAGAGGTGAATGTTGACTTACTCAATGTTAAATTTGAATAAACAGTATAGCTATTTATAAACTGTTCAGTACAATAACTGCGCAGTGTGATAGCAACTTATTTACACATACCAAAGTATACAACTTCAATCATGTTTTACAAGTTTGTATTCAGGCCGCTGACTCGTATAAAAAATTAACATGAGTGACATAATTCATGACAATGTTGAACAAAATATTTGTTTAGTCAAACGAGTGTAAGCGTTCACATCCATTAATCAGACACTTGTCTTAAGCAACCACGCTTGCTATTACCAAATGTTCCTATTTCAGAATAAATTAACATGTATTAAGCAGCAACCTCTCTCAAAAGGCCACTTTTGCTCCTCCCCTTGACTGGCTGCTTAAGACAGATCTGACTAATAATGACGTTGTTATTTCGAAAGTTTTACATATTAAACACTTAGAAACAAAAATGCTAGTGTTTGCATCTTTTGAAGTCAAATTAGTATATATTTTTACACTTATATAATATAACCATTCACGTTTAAAGTCGATTCCACGTTAACAATCGCATGAATGTAATCATTCTATGTATTATACTATGGCCGCCCATATCGGAGTGCTCATGTTCCGTAGTAGTGTAAAGTGTGTTTTATAAAATTGAATAATGAAATTATCTGATCATTAATGTATAAAGGTATACAGCATCAGGTGTATCGTATTGTACATCAACAAGAATCATTATTCTTGTATAGAATATATAAATAATAGGACCGAGTCAACGACCGTGTTAAGCACTACCCCTTATTCCTATACAGTCAACCCTATGTAAGCGGTCAACCTCTATTAAGAAATCACTTGTCTCAAAATAACCTCTATTAAGCAACAATCTGTTTCAAAGTGACACTCTTGCTCTTTCTCTTAACTGGCTGATTAAGGCAGATTGACTTCATTTAAACTTTTTTAGTGTCTGGTTTAACGTTACAGAGAAAGCATTCAATCATTTACGATATGCAGTTGACGAAGAACAATAGTCATTGTCAGACACATATATACATGTATGTACATTTAGACACGTGGAGTTCTGGTTCAACGTTACAGAGAACGCATCCAATCATTTACGACATGCAGTTGACGAAGAGCAATAGTCATTGTCAGACACATATATACATGTATGTACATTTAGACACGAGGAGTTCAGGTTAAACGTTACAGAGAACGCTTTCAATCATTTACGACATGCAGTTGACAAAGAGCAATATTCAATGTCGGACACATATATACATGTATGTACATTTAGACACGAGGAGCTCTGCTTCAACGTTACAGAGAACGCATTCAATCATTTACGACATGCAGTTGTCGAAGAGCAATAGTAATTGTCGGACACATATATACATGTATGTACATTTAGACACGAGGTAATCTGGTTCAACATTACAAAGAACGCATTCAATCATTTACGACATGCAGTTGACGAAGAACAATAGTCATTGTCGGACACATATATACATGTATGTACATTTAGACACGAGGAGTTCTGGTTCAACATTACAGAGAACGCATACAATCATTTACGACATGCAGTTGACGAAGAGCAATAGTCTTGTCAGACACATATATACATGTATGTACATTTAGACACGAGGAGTTCTGGTTCAACGTTACAGAGAACGCATTCAATCATTTACGACATGCAGTTGACGAAGAACAATAGTCATTGTCAGACACATATATACACGTATGTACATTTAGACACGAGATGTTCTGGTTCAACGTTACATAGAACGCTTTCAATCATTTACGACATGCAGTTGACGAAGAGCAATAGTCATTGTCAGACACATATATACATGTATGTACATTTAGACACGAGGAGTTCTGGTTCAACGTTACAGAGAACGCATTCAATCATTTACGACATGCAGTTGACGAAGAGCAATAGTCATTGTCGGACACATATATACATGTATGGACATTTAGACACGAGGAGTTCTGGTTTAACGTTACAGAGAACGCTTTCAATCATTTACGACATGCAGTTGACGAAGAGCAATAGTCATTGTCGGACACATATATACATGTATGTACATTTAGACACGAGGAGTTCTGGTCCAACGTTACAGAGAACGCTTTCAATCCTTTACGACATGCAGTTGACGAAGAGTAATAGTCATTGTCAGACACATATATACATGTATGTACAGTTAGACACAAGGAGTTCTAAATCAATTTTGAATCAAAATAATGGCTAACTGAAACATTATCAACACTAAAAATTCAAGAAAATACAGCCTAATTTCATAGAAAAATGTCCCAAAAGAGCTGTCGTTGTCGATTTCAACTCATCTAAATAGCGTCAATTCCCTAATATTGCATTTTTTGCAGCGACATATTTCTCGATAGAAGAATATTGACTGTATTGCATCTTGAAGATAGACATTCAAAAAAACTTGAATATAAGAAAAAATATAGATTTTTCCTTTCCTCTGCTGCTGAAAATATGCCTTTTTTACATAATTTTAGACGCACCGGCCAATAAATATGATTCTATATTCGCCTTCCACTGTATAGAACTAAAACGTATCACTTAATTACTTAAAACTTGGTCCATAAATGCATCAATGCTCTTTCACCTTGAATATTCAAATCATAAAACTTGAATATGATATTAAGAGTAGTCCTACAAATATCACAAAATACAAATATTGAATCATAGTATTACATACTTTCTTCACTGTCCACTTTAATAATCAGTGTTTATTTAAATAAAAGGATTTAAGACATGTATATGGAACAACAAAATCGGATAAATATTACATACATAAGACAGCTATCTAAACAACAACAGTACAGTATATAAATGTACGAGTATGGCCATGGATGATATATGAGCATTATCAACAAATATCGGGCCCGATTTACTAACCATCGTTGTTCTAATAGCTTTGTACGTAGCTACATGTGGCACTCACAGACGTTCAGTAAAGCAATCTAATTGCAAATTTTAAAAGGTTATTAGTTACAATGTACAATGCTTACATGGTAATTTCTAATAATGATGTTCACGCAACACAAAACTATTTCATAATACTTTTCACAACTTCAAATTTTATTTTAACAAGTTCGAAAGCTTACAAACTTAAGTGAAACAGACCATCGATAGTCGAAAACAATAATAATATCACATGTGTTTTTATTATATCAAAACCCCATTTTCTTTATAGTAGCAAGTGCTGATAACATTTTTTTCAATCTAAGTATATAAGGCTCGAACTCATTTTAGGTAAAACAAATATTAAACATATGCAGATAAAGTGTCATGCTCAAGGACATCACATTTCGGCAGTGGAGAGGAATCCAAACTACGACCCCCAAGCTCTGGGTACGATATTCTGCCACTAAACCATGCGCATTGCATGCTTTACACTTTTTGTAAAGAATTTATCGTTGTGTTGACTCGAACTTTCTGAGATCAGTTTTTACACTAAACATGTGTTGATTTCTCAGAGGTTGATTATCAAGTTGACCTAGCAATATATGACAGTTTAAATACTTACATATGTTGTACTTTTCAATCTTACTTTATATGACAGACTCGAGGTCGAAAGACTAGGAAATGTAGCTTGACTAGTTAACAGTTACATCCTTTGTCAAATCTTTATAATCTTATGCAATGGATCATGTCTCACATTTGGTTTTATCATATCGTCTATGAATTCTCATCTCACAAAAACAGCATCATGCTAATGCCTTCTCTTCTTTGTTGGTCAATCCATACTTTAATTAGAATTTCTTTAAGATTCCTTTAAAATGATTTTTAAGTTTCGTTATTATACTACTTCAACATTCCTACTATCTAAAACAATATGTAAAATAACACAGTTAATATCTTATTCAATCAAATTAGAGAAATATAGGGTTTATGTGATCAAAATTTTGGAAAATCATACAGTCATACACTTACAAGTAACAATCAAATACATATTGATAGTATTGCCTCATTGGAATATTTGTTTACACTACGCAGCCGACACGTGTCGATTTCACAATAAAACAACAATTGCTGTTAATCTAACGTGTAAAATGTACATGTAGCTGACATACGCGATGCAGATCACGTATTAAATGTTCGATGAGATTTACTATCGATATTCGTTACAATCGGTGCTTACAAACTAATCAGTAATCGGTCTCTATCCCTTTAATAATCGTCTATATATGAAAAACAGTAAATACAAAGATATATACAAAATGAAATTCCATTGAATATGTATGTTAGAACGAATATTACGTTTTACTTTGTGCAGACATTGAATATTGGTTAAACTTGTTATTTTAGTTTTAGACCGATGACAGGTCAATTTGATTGATTATAATTGTTAGTACGTAACGTTTTGATTAGTTTTTTAATTAGTTTTAATTAACAATAAGACGTTGGATGAGTTAGCTCTTTGGAATGTTAGTACTTTAGGTATGTTCCCTTCAGCTACCAAGACGGCTCATTGTTCTCCTAACTGAATTGTGCAAGTAAAGTCTCACCGATGGAGAGTTTATCAATTTGTATAAATACACGTGGATATATATATAAGGCGAAAGCACTATTATTAATTGGCAAGTTTCGTGTTTTTCTTTGCACATAGTAACATTACTGACAAGTAGATAATTCAGCTGTTAAGCGATAGGCTCTCTTGCAAAGTATCCATACTGTGGTATGGAAAGTTAGCACATTTTTACTACGTTTGAAGCACATAAAATTAAATGCTTTCTCAGTGGATCTCCTTGTTAATTCGTTTAATACATTCAATAACAAATAAGCACCATTCCTCTTAATATGCTATATTAATTTCGTTTAATTATGCAGTCCATGCGTATAATCATATTGGATAAAAAAGCAACCAATCGTACATGTATATGCTATTATAAATGGTATCTTAAATTTGGTTCACAGTTGATTCATTTCTTCTTTTGTTCTTTCCTGTTGTCGGTTATTGGACTATGCTAATCAAATGATCAATCAATTAGCATTAATGGTCTTCCATAACATTGGAATACACTTATTCATACAGTCATACACATAGCCAGAAATGCTTTAAAGCTTATTTTACACATTCACGTTTTCATATTCAGTGTGTGTCACTGTACTGTATGGAGTTTCCTCCCCTGACGCGTGGCATAAATCTGTATATGTCGACATACCTTCTACATCTGCAATTATATCAAACGTTTACGATTAAATATATAAATGCATGTATGAATAAATGTTTAAGACATGTATTACATATATGCTAAAAGTAAATGTCAGATAGTTTAAGAGAATAACAAGTTGTGTTCATTTTTGAAGATTGCTGGATTTTAAAGAAGACGAATATGTTGCTAACAGGTCAGAATTAAATCATTACCCCCACCAACCTGCTATGTTCTTTTTAATTCAACACAGCAGTGTCATTCATATAGGTGTGTAAGAAAAGCAGCTAGGTCATGGTGTTACTAAATATATAAAATATAATGTCAACAGCACTTTCAGTATTTACGCATTTTTACATACGAACGTTGCATACGTTATCTATCTATTGTTTTGGTGTATTAAAAACTGACCTGTTATTTCAATTCATGAGGCAATGGCCTGTTTTACCGTTGTCACGTTATTGGTACATACTCTATCATATGGAACATGTGATAATTGGAAACACTTTTTTGCCTTGTGGTCAGGAATGCACGTGAACATGTAATATATTTTATTTTGTTACATAAGCCACATGTTATTGAATCAATTTTTATTTATGAACAAGTGGTTTGTATTGGTTGAACGCTGATGAAAGTGTTACAGTACGGGAACCGTTTTATTACCGGGCCGAAACGCGTCGGAAACGCCTAGTAAACGTACTCCAAATGCTTGTATGTATAAGTATTTCTTTACCCTCGCACTTTGAACTAAGTCATTTTGGCGAGCCGGATAAGATGATTATTTAAAAAACAAGATGATTATTTAAAAAACAAGGTGATTATATTAAAAGATAAGATGATCATTTAAAACTAATGATGATGATGATGAAGATGACGGCGATAAACGATGATTACCCACTATGGAGTTTAAACACTTATTGTTTTATAAATATAGACATTCCTATTTTTACTTAATCAGTTGTTTAATTGAATATTTTTAATTGCTTATATTGATGCAGACTTTATACGACTTTCTTCAACATTCAAATACTAACGTTTAATTATTGAGACTCCAGGCATTCTACTCTACCTTGTGCAGCCAAAATATGAGTTTAAAATATTAGTACCAAGTGTACTAGCGTTATTATGGTTCTTTAATATGTGTAAAACCTATATGTAAGGCCAGACACTTTTGCTTATAGCGCAAATAAATATGCTTGAGATATCATAAGCGTCCGACCCAACTTGAACCCTCAACAGGAATGATTCCCGCTGACTGTTTATCTGTGCGCACTAATTGTGCTCAGTTGCTATGGTAATATTTTATTTGTATGACAGTACCGTTAGCAACCGTATATACCACATACAGAAAGTAATTGTCAATATAAAAATATCAACAAACTAAAGTATGCCGTAAAACCAGCAACAATATTATTTTGTTGCTGGGATGGTACTTGACTTAAAAGAATATGGCTACACAGGTATTAATATTTAAGTAAATGATGTTTCATATATTAGTCTATTTTTAGTTGATCGTCTTGCATAGCTCTATATTGAATGCCTATGATACTAATAACATCGATTGACATTCTCTAAAACCATTATACAGTAGTATTTACTGTTAGTGGTGAACCATATAACCCTGTACACACGTACATTGTTATTTATATACTTTAAATTGTATATTTGTATGGTACACTAGAGAGTTGTAATAACTTCTAAAAGTGTTCAACCATTTTTTTAATAATATAGCGGCAGGTACCGTTATATCATAATTTGAGCTACGCAAGTTTATGAATAATTAATTTATTGAAAAATGTTCGTCAGCCTTGCAATATTTTACTAGTACACCACACTGTTAAAAAGTGACCAACCACCGCTAATCTCCCATGATGTAGATAGTGGTACACATTGGACTAAAAGTATGTTAAAAATTGTTATTAAATTAAATTGTGATGTTTGTAAAGAAGCACCCGGCAGATTGCTCGTACCTAAAAAGCGCCATAATTAAAAAATATCTTAAAAAATCCGATATCCCCTCAGATCAGATCTGCTGAGAACTGATTAGTAGAAGTTGGTCACTATATATTTATAAGGTAGTCTTGTGTAATTCAATAATGAGTATCATGGCATTTCCTAACCATGATATTCCCTAGAACCGTACTCAATGCTGTGTAGTGAATACGGAGTTGCCATATAGTCCCGTAATCATCATGATATATGTTACTATTTCAATGATTATTAAAACTATAATCATTGTAAATTAACATAAACATGCAAAAAACGCTAAAATATGTATAATACATATCCATTACTAGATATAAAGCGTTCATGTTCATATTTAATAATACATCTCTTCCCCAGATCAACACATAGGGCCAAAAGCCCCAATAAAAGCCGGTCGCTGAGTGGTTCGATCGGGATTGTAACGCTCATTCCGATTGGCCAGATATCAATCCGTTTTCGGCTTTAAGCTCAGGACATAAAACTGTGAACTAAAAATAGAACTGTTCACTATTAGGTCCGTGATTGAAATCCAGCCAATCGGCGGCGTTTAACCTTCAATGGAATGTTGACAAGGAGGAGATGTAAACAAAAGATTGCACTTGATGACCAGTCATCATCCTTCAAGCGGCTGTCGAGCAGAACGGACGTCTCCTGGGCAAGCTCCAGCCTTCTAAGTGGGTCACGGTCCCTCCACGTTTACATGGAGGGAATTTTTAACCTATCATCGTTTTTTATGTTTTTAACGTGGTGTTAAAAAGGGTCGTTTTGAAAAATCTACTAGAATCAACATGCTTCAATAGTACTACAGCTACTCCAAGAAACATCTTTTGACGGGAACCTCCATATCCACAGAATCAACTTAGTCTTCAAGAATCATCTTTTAAACAACTTATCTACTAGAATCTTCTAGAATCTTCATCGTCGGGCTACTCGTCTGTTTGACAGCTTCGGTCTCAAATCGCTTTAACGCAATGCTTCAAGCTCAGCGGGTTGAGATTGACCCAGTCAACAGCAACTTTAAACTCGACAACAGCATGGAAGATGAAACACCATATCGCCAAGAACCAGCCTAGAGAATAATCATCTTATCCAGCCAGTGGTGCAACACCGGGAGGAGTAGCGAACCTGCCGATGCTGTCCACTGGCATCGTAATCTTCTTATCCTGTTCGCCAAAAAGCCTAGAGCTAAGTGCGAGGGTAAATAAACACTTAACAGTCAGTGATGACCAGTGAATCTTGGTTGGAATTACACAGGCTATATGATGTTCATGTGGTGTAGGATAAATAGCTGTTTTCCAAGTGCAACAATACTTTATTAAAATAATGGAACATATTTAAGATAAGTTACTAAAAATAATGATTATAATCCTGTATCCTAAGTACAAAACGGCCCAGATTAGGGTTATAAAATAAACAACAGATTATTAAAAGTTTTGTACATTATATACAACATTTATAGTAAAATAATATATTGTTGCACTTAGGATAGAGCTACATGTAATTAGCCGCTTGGGACTAACAGGCCCAAGCCTAATTAATATTGCTAATAATAGTGTTCCACTGAATCTAGGGGCCCTGTAATTTTATTTCATCACCCGTGCTGGGGTGCCGGGCCAGGTCCCTTGATAATATAATGAATATTATCATTCCCCAGGGTCAGCATATATTTGTTGTGAATGTTATAAATCCCATGTATAATTTCCTTTTTAGTGAAAGTTAATTTAAGGTGGCATAAATATAAAATCACTCTCATGCCAATCAATTTATAATTCAATCAGACTGAAAGTAAGCCTGACAAAATAATTTAAATACATATTTGATATTTTAACATAACAATTCTCTCTGGGTAAGCATGGCTCAGCTGTGGGAGGTGGCATGAGTCCACACCCCAGGCCACACAACATTTTTGTGGACTGCATTGTGGTCCCAGCCCACCTCCCACTAGAAACTGATACTTTTTGTACTTAGAAGGACCAAGCACTATAACAAGTAAATCAAACCATACTGGAAATTCCAATCAAAGTACTATAAAACATTTTTGCTGACCCTGGGTGGTATTTATTGGGATAACTGATGAAATTAGGGCCTGGATTTTTAAGTCTATATTTTGTCAGACATCTGACAGTCTAGAATATAGCATTCAAAGGCTTTATAGACTGAGGCCCGGACTGCCTTGCTGGGGTTCAAAATATTATTAATGTCGAAATCTAACTTATTTCCAACAAGTGCAGTCCTTAAATTTGCCCGGGGGACCCTGTGAATCGGGCAGTGTAGCAGAAAATGTTCAGTGGTAAATTTTTCCTTGCACCGGGTGCAATCTCTCCCTTTATTAATTATATATTGTCCCCTATTTCCTGGGAGGAGATTTACACTCAATCTCAGACGAGTAATGCATTTATCAATTCTCTTATTATTAGAGTAATTTGTTGGTCGTCTGAAATTAACCGAGGTCCTGCGAAATGTTTGTTTAAATGTTTTTTTAGAGATAAAAGTGGACCATTTCTTAATAATTATTTTCCTTGTTAAGGAATAGACCTCGGTTGGTGCAAGGGGGACTGAATTTGAAATATTGTTGTATTCAAGGCCCTCCTTAGCCGCCCTATCTGCTTCTTCATTTCCTGATATGTCTACATGTGCTGGACACCATTCTATAGTAACTTGTAACCCTAATTCAAGGCACTAGTTATATTGTTTATATATGTCTGCCAAAAGATCAGGCCTTGATCTGCTAGTATTATTTTTGAGTGAAGTTAAAGCTGAAAGTGAATCCGAAAATATAGCAGATTTAGTTGATTTATTTTCTATGATCCAGCACATTGCTTTTTGTATTGCGACTAGTTCAGCTGTGTAAATTGACAAATTGTTGCTGAGTCTCTCAGAATACTGTATCTGAAGAGATGGAATGACATAAGCAGCTGCAACTTTCCCGTCATCGGGATTTTTACTACCATCTGTATAAATTTGAGTGTGGTCAGCATAGTGCCGGTCAATGTGGTTTGCCGTAATGGATCTTATAAGTGCTGGCAAGTCACTTTTATTGAACTCGGCTGAGAGGGTTAACCTAATATCAGGATTTTTAAGAACCCAGGGCGGATCTGGTTTGGGTCTGAAGTCTGCTACACTAACCTCCCCGAGACCGTACTCCTCTATCAAGTCCTGGGTATAAGCCCCAAATGGCAGGCTATATGATTTTTTTTAATATTTAGACTTGATATGGTATCCGGTCCCGAAGAGTTTGTTCACAGGGTTTCCTTCTTTTCGGGTTTGAGCCCTGGCCCAGTTTTTAACTGATTGGTCTTGTCGCCGCAACCATAATGGGGTAACACCTGCCTCTGCCTCTAGCAAATAACTTTCTGTGGAACGTAGTGCTCTGAGGGCTATCTTAAGGGCCTTATTCTGGATGATATCTAATTTTTTTAATATTGAAGGTGGTGCACATGAATAGATTTGAGCCCCATAATCTATTTTTGGACGTATGAGAGACTTATACAGAAGTAAGAGGCTATTTTTATCAGTGCCAAAGTCTGTTCCTCTTAACATTCTCATCAAATTTAAGTCTTTCTCACACCTGATCATGATGACTTTTATATGACTGTGAAAATTTAGTTTCCTATCTAAAAGCATGCCTAAAAATTTTACTATTTTTTTAAATATGATTGGTGTGCCGCCTAAATTTACGTCCAAGCTGTGCTGTTTTGAGTTGCCAAAAATAATTCCCACTGTTTTAGTTTGACTAATTTTAAAACCCCATTCTTTTGCCCATCCCCAGATAAGGTCAAGTCCTGTTTGTGCTCTTGTTTGTAACAGGTTTAAATTGACCCCACTAGCCATGTGCCTGAATCATCAGCAAACTGGCTGGTAACCATCCCTGTCCCCTCTAGTGTGTCAGGGAGATCATTGATCAAAAGAGAGAATAGAAGAGGGGATAAAATGGCCCCTTGGGGGGTTCCCCTGTGTAACGTTTCCGTGTCTGACAGGGTATCCCCCACCTTAACTTGAATTTTGCGTCCCTCAAGAAAGTTCCTCAGATATTGGTAGCATTTTCCTGTTATTCCATGTTCTTTCAATTTACAGAGTACGCCTGCATGCCAGGTTAGATCAAAAGCTGCTTGAAGGTCTAGAAAAATTGCTAGGACTGAGTGTCCCCTATTTTTTGCTGTATTTATATCATGTTGTAGTCTAATGAGCTGATCCAAAGTGCTCCTGCCCTTTCTAAATCCAGATTGAAAGGGATTAATTATATTTTTTGATTCAAGCAGATGTTCTAAACGTGCCTTGACCATCCCCTCCATTAATTTACCTGGATGGGAGGTCAGGCTAATTGGTCTGTAAGACTGTGCTTCATTTGGGTTTTTCCCTTGTTTTAGTAGGGGAATAACACAAGCCTGCTTCCAAGCTACTGGGTAGACACCATCATTCCACACTTTGTTATATAATCTTAACCACAGATATAAGGCTGAATTTGGCATGTGTTTAAAAATGTGGTAAGATATTTTGTCAAGTCCCGAAGCTGAGTTCTTCCTGCTATCAATTACTGATCTTAGTTCAAAAATTGAGAAGCCATTATTAAGTGGTGACCTGTTTATTTCTGTTTTTTTAGGTAGTTTTTATACAGTGATTCAAATTTATTTTGATAATTTAGTGTTTCATCGTTGACGTTTGAATCACTGGCAGCTTTAGAGTAGTGTTCAACTAAGAAGTTGGCTTTTTCTACTGATTTGACTGCTAAAGCTGTCTTATTTCTTAGTAGTGGAATAGGGCGTTGTGAATTTCCTTTAATTCTGCGAATTTTGGTCCAAAATTCCTTTGAGTTTGCGTTTTTATGTATACATGATTCGCAGAATTCTTCCCAGTTTTGCTTTTTAGCATTTAAGATGACAAATTTTGCTTCCCTTTCAGCCTCCTTGTAGTCATATAAGTTTCCGAGACAAGGGTGCTGTTTTAGTTTATTTAATGCTCGTTTTCGCCCTTTAACAGCTTCGATACAGGAAGAACCCAACCACGGGACATTTTTTCTTGTCTTTTTGCCAGAGTCAGAGACAGGTATACATTTTTTTGCTACCAACAGGAACCTTTCTGTGAGATTGTTATTAAAAATATTGATATCATTAGAGTAGACGTCATCTAGGGTTATCTCCCTGCAAAGTTTTTTGAATAAATCCCAGTCTGCCTTTTCAAATTTGAATCTTTCTTCTTTAGAATTTTCTGTAATTTTGTGATGTTGAGAATTTATTGTTATGCAGATTGGGTAGTGGTCTGATCCCATATTATCCCCGTGTACCTGCCAATTAGAACTAGCTGTAAATTTGGGACTGGTGAATGTTAGATCAATGCAGGAGCCCTTTCCTGAGCCCTGGTCTACTCTCGTGAAGGAACCGTCATTGAGTAGAACTTTGTCATTTCTCCCCGCCCATTCCAAAATATCCCTCCCCTGACGGTCCTAAAATGGAGATCCCCATAATGGATGGTGAGCATTGAAATCTCCAGTTATAATACAGTCCCTAAGTCCATCTTCAGCATTTATAGATGAACTTATGTATTCCAAAGAATCTAGGTCGCACCCCTAGAGTATAAATTGATAAGTATGAAGGGGGACCCCCCTAGATAAACTCTAAATAACTGAATTTCAATCTTGGAGTTCCCCATATTATCTTTGGGGTCGTCTACTCTAATCTCCTCAAAATTGATGGTATCTTTAAAATATGTAATAAGCCCTCCACAAACATTGTTTTGGGCATTTTTATAATAACTATAGTGTGCATTATATCCAGGGACATTCCTCTCTTTATTTGGTGGTAATTTTGATTCTTGCACACAGAGTATATCAATATGTGGATTTAAATCCAAGAAAACTTTAATCTCTGTGTGCTTAAGAGGGGTCAGTCCCTGAACATTAAAAGAGATCACAGTCAGGTCCCTATTGAAAATGTAGTTTGGTGTTGCGACGATTACGACCAATCAGTATCTTGTGTCTTGGAGACTGAGACAGGATTTTTTTTTGGTGTTTTGGCCTGCCTCAGAATCCCTGCCAGCACGGGTAATTTAGTTGCCATATTTGAGGCAGGTGCGCATTTTAAATTTTCTTGAGTATTTTCATCGGCCCCCACTGTACTTTGAACCACACTGGCTTTTTCTATTGTTATTTTTTTTAGTTTATAAATATATTCTCGTTTGAGATAATTTGATAGTTTGATTCCTGGTTTTTTTTATTTATTTAGGATTAATTCTTTTGTTATTTCCACAATACTATCCAAATCTATTGTAAAATTGTCCGAATTATTTATGACTTGTATTGTGGAGTTTATTTTTGTAGTCGATTCTGAATGTTGTTTTTGGAATGGGGAAGTTTGTTGGCTTCTATCTGCCAGTGTAGTTACTTTAATCGGTTGACTTATCACTCCTGGATCTATACCTCCCACAAGGTAAGCAATGGACACAGATTCCAGCAACGAGTGTGATGAAACACCTTCCGTTTGCTGACCCTGTCGGAGTGATAGAAACTGGAGTGAATAGATACCAAGGACTCCTCTCCAGTGACATTAAAGTCGCTGCAGTCACTACAAGATGACACCGAAACATGAATTCGGGACAAGTTGTCGCAGTCTCCTAGAGAGGAGTCAGGAAGTGTACTGGGGGTCGATGTAACTAGTTTTGGTGAATTTATAGGGGTTATGAAACCCCTTTCTGTTTTGATTTTTGTTGACGGGGAGTTTGCCACTGGCTCTGTATTTGTTAGTCCTGCTGTACCCACTATTTTTAAACTATCAGTATTGGGACTGATTATACACAGTCTGAAGTGTCTGACTGTGAACTAGTAATTGAATCCCCCCCTTTATTAAATCTAAAGAAATCCCGTTCTCCATTGTTTTTTATAAAAGTTCTAACGAGATGACCTGTTGGAGTCCGGTTAAATTTGGAGTTTATTTCTTTTGTGTTTTTTGTCTCAGAGGGTATATGAGAGGAATTCTTTACCTGGATAACGGGAGTCAGAGGTCCTTGGGTTCTCTGAGCCCCGGGGGAGGGTAATTTATCCTTCCCCTGGTTACTTATGTTAACATCTGGGTTTTTATGGCCCTGTTCCTCTCTTTTTGGCCGTGAGATAGCCTCTGAGTTGCTTTTGTCCCCATTATTTCTTAGGATTTTAGAGTCCGCGGCCACTCCCCCCTTTAGCTTTGAAGATATAATTAAGTTTTTGGTATCTAGTTTTTGTTGAGCGCCGGCATGCCCCCCCCCCCCCCCCCCCCCCGTGTGACTCTGTGGGGGTGTAATGGCGGTGACCCGATTATTTCTCTTCACCGCCACATCCCAGGGGATCCCGTCCCTATAAGCCAAACTAGAGACTTTAGCCGCTATAATGTAGGACGGGCAGCCCCTGAACCGGGTAGTGTGGCCATCCCCACAGTTAGCACACCGCGGTATTCCGGAATACCGGCACTCACGAATATTATGGTGTTCTGAGCACCTAGCGAACCTGACCTCGTTTTTACAACCAGAGCTCCCGTGCCCAAATGCCTGGCAGGTGTAGCACCGAATCGGGGGCGGCGAATACTCCTCCACGTCCCAATAAGTGGGAGTGCCAGCCACTGTGACCGACAGCGGCAGAGATCTGCCCGTGAATGTAAGTTTCACCGCCCCAGACTGGCGGCCAAATTTGTCCTTAAGCCTGTCGGCCTTTAGGACCTCACAGACCCCACCATCTTTCCTTGGTTTAGGTTGAACGTGGGATCGGAGGTCCCCAAGGTCGACCCGCAAGGGTATATTGTGGATCACCCCGGCTATTGAAGGTCCACCACTGGGAAGAAAGGCCACCAGTGGGATATTAGCCAGGGTGAAAGGTTTTATTTTTAAAACACCCGCCAGACATTCGGCCGACGCGAGCTCTAGCATAAAGGACCCCGACTTCAGCGGTATGATTCTATTTATTTTATTGGCCAGCTCCCGATGAATGGCTTTTGTGAACTGGATGATGGAAATATGATCCAGTATGGGAGCTGGCCCGGCTGACTTTATAATCAGCCTGTGTGCCCACGTACTTTTGGTAAGGTAGTGACTGTCCGTGGACACCCAGGGCTGATTGAATCGAGCCTCATTGTTGCCAAAAGTGGCCCATTTATTATGCCTGGCTGCATCCATTTGGAATGAAGAATCAAATAATTATTGACAGATGATTGATGGAATAAAATGAACATGAGAATAATTTATTCTGTAATGAACATGAACATGATGATGTTTATATATGATCCGATGGTTATATGATGATTACATGATTGATGATTGATACTACATCTGTGAATATCCGGTCGCCAAAATGGCAGTTCAAAGATAAAGGGCAAACAAAATAGAGGTAAATGTGATAAATTCTAATGCACTGTATATACTATCCTAGTCATTTTGGATGGGGTCAATTTTGAATATACAGTGCGCCTAAAGAGGGTGGGAGTGATTTTAATAAATGTAAACAAAAGTATGAAGAAGTCTAAAGTCTAAAAAAGGCAAATAAAACAGAAAGTGGAGGCATCGGAGGTTACCGGGTGGAGCGAAATAATGTATATAGTTCACGTATAATGTTTTAGTCCTTGTTGATCCACCGTTGGCAGGTACAAATTAAATTTGAGATTTTATTTTCCCCACATAAACAACATGGCCGCCTCCTGGCTGACCGGAAACAGGAAGTCGAATGCTTACGATTAAACTAGCGTTTTGATTGCTGATTGGATTATCTAAGCGTTTATCCAGTCAGCAACTAGAACGCTTAGCGTAAGCGTTCCGGTTGCTGATTGGATAAACGCTTAGATAATCTTATCAGCAACCAAAACGCTTAGCTTAAGCATTCCGGTTGCTGATTGGATAATCTAAGCGTTTATCCAATCAGCAACCAGAACGTTTAGCAGGTGCACTTGAATTCACATTTCATGATTATGAGCGTTGTGATTTGGTTATCGATATATGCTCGCCAAAATGACCAGTTTAAAGCGCGACGGTAAATAAGAACTTGACTGGTCATCGATATAATTACACATATTGCTGATAAAAGCATTGAATTATAACTAGTACCGACAATATTTAAATGTTGTTGGGGATTCTTGGCATCAGATAGTTTGTTAATAGTGCATAATGACCATTATAGTCGATACGCTGTTTATACGATTATATATGATAGCATTACGGTAATAATGATATATTATCGTAACCATACACAAATGAATGTAATTATATTCTATTAAGGCTTACATACCGATTAAAACTTCACTTATAAATACTATTAGCAAATGAATTTGCGCTATATAAGAGCAATGTGTTGGCCTTATGTATTGATTAATAACAATACCTGCACTCAATTCAATTTTTATGTAATGAACCCAAATTGTCTAAACCAGCTAGGCCGTTTTGGCCGGTGCTTATCTTATAATATTTTTACATAGGTCTGCACACTGTTAATAAATTATTCATTCATTCATTCATTCATTCATTCATTCATTCATTCATTCATTCATTCATTCATTTTTATTTTTTTATTTACTGATTAATTGATTGATTTATTGATTGATTGATTGATTGATTGATTGATTGGTTTATTTATTTATTTATTTATTTATTTATTTATTTATTTATTTATTTATTTATTCATTTATTTATTTATTTATTTATTTATTTATTTATTTATTTATCATGATTGATTGATTGATTGATTGATTGATTGATTGATTGATTGATTGATTGATTGATTGATTGATTGATTGATTGATTGATTGATTGATTGATTGATTGATTGATTGATTGATTGATTGATTGATCGATCCATCGATCCATCCATCCATCCATCCATCCATCCATACATTTATTAAATTATTATGATTGATTGATTGATTGATTGATTGATTGATTGATTGATTGTTTGATTGATTGATTGATTGATTGATTGATTGATTGATTGATTGATTGATTGATTGATTGATTGATTGATTGATTGATTGATTGATTGATTGATTGATTGATTGATTGATTGATTGAATAGTTAGCGTCATTTTTATGTCATTGAATTTTAACAGATGATCATTTTACCTAACCACTGTTTCCTAGAATCCTGAAATGTTAACCAGTACTCGAGCACACCCCATCTCCGCAAGTAACTGATAACTTTCCCACTTTAATCAGCGGTGAGAGATGAATGATAATGAGACGCAATGTCGTATATCAATCATTACGGACGGGAGACATGCCGGGCGGGGATTCGAACACACGACCTATCTACAATTAAGTAAGAAAGTTAATCAATCCTCTAGATCAGTAAATATAGATAATTAATAAAATAAGAAAGTATAATCTCCTAATCTATGAAGTTAATTAATTAAATAAATATACAATCAGTATGATTAATATAATCAACTAGTATCATTATCAATAATGTTACCGAAAATATACTCATCAATCAGTCATACAGGTTCACAATAACAATCAATTTATTCTTAAATAATCAACTTTTCTTACTCGCCAAAAAAAACAAACCTTAAACACACAAAATAAATTATTCTGTATTCTGCATAATTTCAATTAAAGTAACATATGTTAATGTTTATACAGCAATTTTAACACAAGCGCTAATAAAGCAGTGCGAAGTATGCCCTCCAGCAATGTAATTATCGCTAATTATCTCATTGTCAACCCGAAGATCATTGACTTTTGATTGTTTACCGCCGATAGGGAAGTTTACCGTGATATGCTTTTGAAACTGTTATTTCATGATTTCATGCATTTGAAAATCAACGGGGGTCTGATTTCTTAATTTATTATTTAAAAGAAATTGGTGTACACTAGTATATTATGTTTTTGTTTTGGAAACCTAAAAGTTGTCCTTACAAGTCATGGATATGACATCACAGCGTAAACTGAATAAACAATTTAAAAACACCACACCGTCGTTTCAACCACATATCATAAGAATATAGGTTTCACTTTTATGCGGAGAGATTTGGTAAAAACATTTGTAAATTAAAAAATGAAGAAATATAAATAAAATAACTATGACCGTATGTTTTATCTTACGCGAAAAATCGATCACTTACAACCTTATTAATTTAAAAGCTCTTTTTATATATATATATATTTAAATTGAACAGCCATCACAATAGATGCACTATCTGAATGTAGGACAAAAGCCTGTATTATCTTGTATAGAGATAATTTAATTTCCACTCAGTTAGTGATTCATATCTACAAGATGGAATGCTATTGTGGACTGAAACAAGACAAGTGTTTGATTTTTGTATACAAGGAATTAAAAACATATTGTTCAACAATCGTCGATAACATTACCGTACTAGATCTTGTAATTAACATAATACATAGTCTCGTTTTGAAAAAGTCATAATCAGGAACAATGAATGAGAAATATATCTAAATAGACATAGGCGCATATCTGTCAATTATTTAGCCTATTCTAATATCTTAAATATGCCTCCTACGCTGCGACATTAAGTGATCTATAATCCCATAACTGCAAGCAGTGTCATCCCGTATAAAATATCCAATCAAATGACAATGAATTTTACAGCTAATATTGACGGAACGGTTGAAATGATAAAGAGAAAAATGGACGTGTATATATATTTCCTTACTTAAAAGTAAATGTATTAATTCCTTTCTTATTTTCATTACCGACTATAACTATTAATTAAATAAGCATTTATCGTCATTAAATTGCTTTTGAATGAATTTAGGTGAAATTCACTCATTTGTTCATTCATTGATGTATGTATGCATTTATTATAAACGAATGTACCTCAAAATCCCCTAGCTCATAATCCCTTAAATCCAAAAATGGCTAGGTAGTTAAAATCCCCTAGGTGTAAAATACAGCGTACTCAAAATCCCCTAGATGATTTTTTCAGAGTACTCAAAAACCTCTAGACAGAAAGTTCAAGGTAGTCAAAATCCCCTAGAAGAATGATTGTAGATTTTTCTATATATGTTTTATAATGTAGAATATAAACAGCTTTCATTGCTAAATGATAGATAGACAGATAAATAGAGAGGAAGAGAGAGACGATGTATAAAACACGTTTTTTGTTTAATTGAATAATTAAGTAGGTGATTTCGAATTAGTGATGTTATTAAATATTAAAGGTTTGTTTTTGTTTTTTGTCACTTTTAGATAATAGGTTAATCATTACTGTGTTTCTCCTTTAATCTATGGAATATATGCTCGTATACATTAACATTCATTAGTTTAGATATTCACTATATATATATATTATTTTGTTTTTGTTGATTAAAGGGTATAATAAAGACACAATTGTTACTTATCTTTATGAAAAGAGCTGTTTTAACCCTTTCAACACTCTGATCTGCTAAAAACATGAGGTACATCTGCCCGTATTTTATGTTTTACCTATAATAGATACTTAGTGTTGAAACTCTTGAAGCATAAATAGGAACAAAATTATTTCAATTCAAGGGGATTTTGGCTACCTTGAACTTTCTGTCTAAGGGATTTTGAGTACTCGGAAAATATCATCTAGGGGATTTTGAGTACTCTGTATTTTACACCTAGGGGATTTTGAATACCTAGCCGTTTTTGGACTTAGGGGATTATGAGCAAGGGGATTTTGATTGGCACCCATTATAAACATATATTTAAACTCAAACGACTTACTTTCTAGTTGTCGTTCTAAAAATATCGCATGTACATATTATGCAGTTTAGCGTTAACGAAATCAATATTTTAAAATATATATTATAAATTTCTTTTCGGAGAAAATGTTTTCTAACATACTTAAATCATAAAACAAAATAATGTAGATTATTTTAAACAGTAGATGTACGTTTTGCAGTCATTAAAATATTGCTTATATTTCATAAATTGCTAAAACAATGCGTGTCAAATATGCATTGTGTAGATCACAAAGGAAGACCGACATGACGCCGCTGCAATTAAGGGAGTTTGGGTGGGGATGGGGTTGGGGTGGGATTAGTCAGAACCCCAAACTGCATTCTATAATAATGGAAAGTTAGACTGCTAGACTAAATTTACAGGGACAACAACACTGTCACCAATTACAGTTTCCGCCTATTAACAATAGAATGACAAATACCGACTTTGTGCGGGCATCTTCTATATTAAGTGTATTTTTATACATACGGAAAAATTGACAAAAACATTTATCTGGAAACTTTTTAAACGTATCAGAGTAAAGAAATGCCTGTATTTCGTTAAATGCCTTGCAGTCAATCAGCATTGAGTATGTATTATGATGATTACAGTACCGTCTAGACGGACCCGCTAAGCTTAGTCGGTTTGATCTTCAAATCAGGGCCCGTGCGTTCGAGTCCCCACCCGGCCACTCTTTCCGTGTTAATTGTTATACGGCATTGCGTCTCATTGGGATTCGTCTATAGATATACAGAGTGTGGCCGGGAGGGGATTCGAACGCATGACCATT